>CM041778.1:62107177-62376374 GCA_023374045.1 Limonium bicolor | reverse complement strand
AATACCTCTCCTGCACAAGGCTTCTTAAGCTCTTCATAGGAGGGAAGTCAAACATTTGACATCTTCGAATCTTTGGAAGTAAATGCTTCTTTCACAACAATGGAAAATCAAAACCTAGGAATGTTTGATGCTCGAAGTGCTGAGGCCATCGTGCTAGGGTATTTTTCCTGAAGCAAAGATACAAGGTGTACAACAAAAAAAATCCATGAAAATAGAAGAGTGTCCATGTTTTTTTATGAGTAAAGTCTATAACACCAAGAGATGGCATGACTCATATGAAGGACGTTCCTCGTTGAGTGATGATATGCCAGACATACCCCTACCCGTTGCCCTAGAAACAGCTGGAACACATCAGGAAGAGACCGATGAAGTAGATCAATAACTTCAAGCAAGCAAAAATCAAACCTCTTATATGACAACTAATATACTTTTAAGTGAATTAAACCTATTATCTGGCAGTGTACACGTCTATTGTAGCAAAAATAAATTTATTGCCTATTTTACCATAAAATCCTCTTATCTTTCTTGTTTTTCCTAATTTGTAGCTTTTATAATGGCATTGTTACTTGTGATGACTTTTCATAAAAATATGCTTCTAGAAGAAAAGTGCGGGAGAAAAGGAGCACAATGGCATAAAAACAAAGGCAAATAGAGCTTAAAAAAAGTTGTTAAGGAAACACCTTTTGTCAAAATGTGATTATGTTTATGTGATTGGTCAGCTCTTTAACTGTGATTATCAAGATTAATCAAGGCATGAGTGCAAGTAGTCAAGAGGATTTATATGGTTTAGCCAAATGACCTAGTCTATGATGTGTGCAACAGAAGCTGTACTAGCATCAATTTAACAAGAGTATACAAGTTCTTGAATACCAAAAATTATGAAGCTCTAGACTTTCTTTCTGTATATAAGCAAAAGGTAAAGGGAGCTTCTTCTTATATCATAGAAAACCCACGACATGTTCTGTAACACCCCTCACAATAAACTCGTAATAATCACTCACGTAGCAGAATTAAAGACGTCTTACAGTGGAAGTTCAAAAACTAATAATCCTCACTCGGGTGTCACATGCCATTACTCGCCCATGCGAGTAATGAAGTAGAAACGAAATATAATAAACAACGACAATAAATAACCGCAGTGACGAACAAGATACTAACTGTGTCATCCTAAATACAACTCAATAACTATGACAAGTGAGCACTTATAGTATTCCCAAAGTTATCACGTACTAACATGAATCAATCCTAGATGCGTAGTAAACAAAGGTCGAGGTCATCTACCCACGATCCCGCACTTCGACGCCAATCATCATTCACCTGAAACATAAAATATCGGTGCCCATGGAGGGCTCAGCACTTGGCCGAGTATGTTAACTATGTTATCCTAGACCCTTTAGGTCACTTACGTCAATTAGCCATCTTAACATGAGATTCGTTACATGCTGTACCGGTTTATAGATTTAATAAAATTGTATATACATGGAAGAAAAACATTTAAACGCAACCAAGGCAGTCACTACACTCACATACAACACAATACATGCGTAATCACCACAAACGAAATAAAGCGTTAGAGTACGTTGTCCTACAGCAAACGATCTGATTCTCAGTATATACCATCAATCTCTCGGGTTCTCATTATTCTGTAAACCTCATTGTGTGTTGGGTGTCAAGTTAAGACAACCCGTAAATTTATTCTTCATTAATGGATAGTCGTCCTGGTGGCAAGAAGCCTGGTACCAACTGCAGTACATTCTGGCCAACGATCTATGTAGGCTCATGTGGGCTTAATAGAGTGGGAACCTCCGGGAAGAACACTCAGTGATCACTATGCGCAACCTGCTGGAATGAAGGCAGACCAGGATTTAACTAGACACGTTTATTATTGGGTTATAGAGTAATCATTCATTATACGGCTTCCCCAAGGGTCTAACGCATACCTAGAAATAATCTAAGTCGTATTCACGCTCGAGGTCCATGTTCTAGAGACCGACATAGTCGTGTCTCGTACCTAAGTGTTTTCTTAGGTTACTGTGTATATAATTATAATACTAGGTGTATTATTAAATCACAACAACTTCATCATATTGATCGTATATGTATGTTTATATAAGTCGATCCATAGTCGATGTAGTATTAGTCTGAAAGGACGTTCGTATACAATAATAATGCGATATAAAAGGTCAAGTATACATTTCAACCCAGACATACATGCATATAAGCATATGTAAAATTCTTAAGCACACCATAACATTCACTTGACAATCAAGGAATTAATCCACACACATCATGCATTTCACGCATATCACTCTTGTCATATACATAAGTAATACCCAGACCCGAGGCTTCCCTCAGGGTTCAGACCACACAATGGACATACCATACACCGACGAGTGACTCTAGCGTGACTAGCGCACGCCTATCCTCTACGTCCCCGGAGCTCGAATCCCGCAACCCGATCTACTGAGATATGTAATTACTATTAGTATCCAAATTTCAGATTTGCCTAACTAGCCATAGTCATTCTTGACGCGTAACCCTTAATTAACCCATTAATCAGTTGGTTGTTTAATACTTGCAGACAGGAATATTCGAGTGGTTGTTTAATTAACCCATTAATCCCCCCTTTTATAATTCCGTGGTACGGTTTAACTTACGAGTACGTATTGTTCAATACTTGCAGACAGGAATATTCGAGTGGTTGGAACTGACGTATTTAAAACAAATGAAAAAAGAAATTTAAAACTCAAAATACCTTACGGGCTGCAAACAAATCCCGGTCGTAGTAGTATAGTATAGTGGAAGCGACCGGATATCGAACCGTGGGACTAAAGGGAATTATCTAATTCCTAAGCCGTGCCACAAAAGGGGGGATTAATTGACTTGTTTTTATAAATTAAAAGGACAGATAAAAAAAACTGAGTAAAAGATAAATTAAACGGGACTCTGGGTTCAGGTTTATATAGTTTGGTCTTTTATGCTATGTCTACTGGTTTTATTGTGATAGTTTGGAAAAATTCTTGTTGTTATCTTGAGGACTAAATCATAGACTCAAAAGAACTCGTTTACAAGATAATGCTCGGTCTAATCCAGATTCGAGCAAAACACATATAAACAGATTAAGTATGAGAAATTATATTTACGTCTGAAAATACTAATTTATTAAATCATAATAAGCTTTCAACAGATTTACGGCTTAATTAACCTGTCTATTTATCACGGATCTGATCAAAATAGATTTAGTAAAGCATTTTAATAAATTCATGAAATTTATTAAAAAGGCGAGAGATAAGCTTTAATCGTAATAAACTGTATTTAAATTAAACCAGGAAAAACATAAATTACATAATTAAACAGACTATAAATTAACCTTCACCCAAAGTATATCCTCTTAGCCCAACATAGTTAAAAAGAAGACATAATAAGAAGTAAAAGAAATCATCTGGAAAAGATAATTAATTCAGCTCCACTATTTTGACTGCTAATATTTTGGGCAGAGGTTGGACAGAATAACGGTATGGAAATGGAATGTTTTATGGGATGAGGTGCTGTGTGGATTTTATGTGGACATTATGTAGATGGGGTGTATGATTTTTGGAGAGGTAATGGTAATTTTGTGGAGGAAAAATGACATAAGTTTGGGGGTGGAATGAAATATCTATTAATGGAGGGTTGTAGGTGTATTTATAGGAAAATATGGGTAAAAGAGGGAGAAGAGGCGGTAGATTAGGCGTGTGAAGAGATAATGTTATTATCTCTTCACACTTTGTCGACATGCCCCTGTACGCTGTCATTACCGACATGTCCGAACATGCGTCCGAACTTGCATGTTCGGACATGTCGATTTTTACCGCGGAGGATTTCTCGTAATGTGTCCGAACTTATATTCGGACGCAAGTTCGGACACAACTTATTTTGGCTCTAAAATCTTCGTTTGAACTCCGATTTGATCCCCGTTTGTTGTGTCATAATTGTAACACCCCTACCGGTAATCACACCATTATCCTCTAACCCGTCTCAAATACCAACAACAACGCAGCAGTAATTTCAGCACAACCGGGGGTGAAACAATGCCGTTAGTCACCCACATGACTAACTAGGCCAATCCAGACTCAAATACAACAAACAAATACAATATCGGTCTGATGGGTCTTATACCGAGTACACTATACGAACGTTACTTCCATAACTTAATCAATCTCAACCGATTACAACTTCAATCCCATATTATACAAATACAACCACCAATCATTACTATACCGAGTTTCTACAATCATCAAGTTACCGGTAACACTTCGGCTTACAATTCAACATTTCAAATAATTACAACCTTCACTAATTACTACCCATGCTTACATAGCAACCCCGTCCTACTCTCGAACGGTGACGGCTTCATTGTACCTGGAAAATAAAAACGATGCCCCTAGGGGCTCAGCAAAATTGCTGCATATGACTTCCGCATACCCCGCGTACTAGCGAGGGTACACCGACTATTTGGTCTAGAGCATGCGATTCATTTTATTTCAATCAACATGCATACATCATACATTATATATGTACATTGACAATCAAAGCTCAACATCGAACACAATCACTAACACACACAAGAGGTTAGCTTAGTTTGTTATATACTTAGGCTTGAGGGTTTCTACCTCTCTATGCCTTATTCATTTGCTCATTGTCTTACCCACTCTCTTGGATACTCTTCTCACAATCTCACAAGGTCTACAATACTCGACCCAATTCTCCAGTTCTCAAGTCACCACTCCATTCTCAATACTCGCGTACTCAATACTCAAGTTCACCAATCAATACTCAATACTCAAGTTACATGTTAAGTCATTCTCATGACCTCCGGGCAGGGTCATACACAAGACCCACCACCGGGCTCAAATGCAAAAGGGGCTATACCGGTAGCTCCTCAATTTCTCAAATGTCCGGTTCACTACCGGGCTACTCAAATTCCCAAAACTCCTCTCTCGGAGTCATTACTCAATCTCATAGATTAGCCTAGAAGTATCTCTCTCGATATCCTCCACTAGCTTAGGGAATTCTCAATGTCTAGTATTCTAAGATTTAGGGTTTTACCCGACTTATCGAATACTCTCATGTTCGGGACATTATTCATTTTAGTCGGTTCCTCTCATTGGGGTTCGACTCACTTACTAAGGGGTTTGGTGATCCCTTAACATACTTTAGGTTACTCAAGGTTCATATTTCAAACAATTATCAATCCTCTAGATAGAGGTTACTTATATGCTTCCACTATTGTTTATTGTGTGGATTAAATCGATTTGGTTCTCTAACCATTATCGTGAGGTTACTACTCCCGTATACTTTCTCAAGTTCTAGTGAAATACCCCAAACCTAAGTATGTTAAGTAAACATCAAATTATGATGTAGTAAGGCTAAAATATGCCTTAGAAAGATTGGTAGACAATTTAAACCAAGGAAAACACAAGAAAATGCCTTAAGGGCAATTTGGGCAAAAACGTGCTCTAAGCTTGGAGTGACTTTGATTAGCACCCAAATATCATTATAAGGCTTTAGTAATATGCTAATGGACATTTTAAATATATTACCAAAGAAAACCAAGCTTAAACACAAAATGTGCTTTAAGACTTCTTAAAGCACCTTTTTGAGAAATTGTCTTAGAAATAAGTTTTGAGTGGCTAAATGCCCATGATTACACCTTAATCAACATGTGTACTAATTAGTATCACATTAGGAAGCCTAAATCAATGGGAAATCGAAAATTTCAGAAATATGTGCACTAATTTGTGAATAGTGCCAAATAGTGCCTAAATTAAGCTTAAGTCAACATAAGTCAATGAGATGGTCAACCAAGACCATAAATATCTCTAATTACAAGAGGGGGCCGGTTTTTGATGTGGGGAGTCACCAAATGACTAAGCAAATAAAGGAAAAGAAGAGTAAAAGAGAGAATAGTACTATTTGCTTTATAAAAGTAAAATACCTTATATTAACCTACCTCTCTCCTCTCTTTTCATTTCTCTTCTTATCCCACGGTTTTCTTCACCTTCTTCATCCTCTCAAACCGTTCCAAGCAGCTCCATTCTTGCCCCATCTTCAAATGTCCATAACTTGCTCATTTTAGCTCCAAATCAAAAACTAAACACATATATCTCTTAGTTAGCTCAAGCACTAGCTTTCTATCTTTACAAAATTGGAAAAGCTTCATTTTGGAGCCATGTTTAATCTCCATTGATGGAAGAAAATCAAGTTTGAAGAGCCCATTTGGTTCTCCATTCTCTTAAGGTAAAGAATATGTAAGAAAAACCATCTTTCCATCACTTCTTCACATGTCCGAAAATTAAACTCATTGGGCTTCATTTTTATGCCTTGTTCTAGCTTATTTTATATTCTCCAAGGGCTAGAGGAGGTCCTTCTTGATTCATATCCAAGCTTGTTTTGAGAATTCAAGGTAAAGCATTCAATTTAATACCTTAAAACACATTTTTAACCTAGGGTTTCATTCCTTAAGGTTAGTGCATTGTTTAGCATTCATGGGAGTCATTGAATATTGATTAGAACATTGGCAAAGGAAATCTAATGGTTGGCCGAGATTCATTCAAGAAGAAGGTCTAAGGAGGAAGTTAAGATAAGCTTGGAAAAACAAGGTAAAATGCTTACCTAATGGTGGTTTAAGGTTTAAGGGGTGGTATTTAGATAAGTACTAATGTAGCTTAAAGCTTACATTAAGTAATGGGTTATATAACCTATGAAAAATTTAAACAAGCTTATGAACTTGTGACTAAGGAGCCAATGGGAATGAGTTAGAAATATAAGTTTAAGAGGGATTTTAAGAGCATTAAAACTACTATGAGATTGATGGGTGTATTTGCAGGTTGAAAGCTTATATATGTGGGAAATTCAGTGTTTAAGTTTAAGTCATTTAAGGGCCTAAGAGCCATGTCGTTTAAGACCCTTAGTGCTATGCAATTTAAGATTATTGCACTATATTGAGTTTGTTGTGGATGAGTTGATTTGGGTGAGAAAATAAGATGAGAAAGGACTTGGTGTGTGCGAGATTATTGTGTGAGAAAAACAATGCATTTGGCATGAGAATATACTAGAGGAGCTATGGCAAAATTTGAGTAGAAAACTAAGTGCTTAGGTGGTGGTGGTGAGTTGATATGACCTAGGATTCACTAGGAGTCATTAGAAGGAACAAGGGTGGAAATGAGTTAATTAAGGAGTTCTTGAGGCTTGGAATGGCCTAGAGTTGTCTAGGAGGAATTAGAGGTTAGGTGGGTGTATTAAACACACCAAAATCATGTGATGAGGAATGCTAAGACTTGAGCAAAGATTTGGATGGAAAGGTGTACAATGCTTTAAGGTGATTTAGGTATGAACTAGAGAATAAAACAATGTGGAGTTCGGATAGGTTGTGTAAGTGTGATGATGTTAGTAGTGGACTAATGAGGTTTAGTTTAGATGGTAATGAGTGGACTTAGGTGATGGAAGAGAAAGGTGTGGGAGAATGTTGTCAAATGTCAAGGAAAATGACTAGGAATGTAAAAGAGCGTATGATCATGAGAATGGTGAGTAAGTGAGTAAAAGGAGATGGAAATGTCCAAGGAGGGTGTAGGATAGTTAAGGTAAAGAAGAACAAGGTTAAGGTGCTAAGAAGATGGGGAGAAATCAGCATAGGTTAATGAGTTTAGGTTGATGAGTAGAGAAAAAGTAAGAGAAAGGAATTGTGCATGGACATGCAAGATAACCTTGGAAGGTTTGGCAAGCAAAGAGGGGATGCAATAATGCTTAGGGAGAAGTTACATTGATTGGGAAGGAAACACTTTGGATGGTTAGAGTTTTAGACAAAAATAACATGTTGGAAAAATAAGGAATAAGTAACAAGTGTTAGAAATTTTTGTAAGGATTGAGAAAATGGTTAAGGAGGTTTTTAAAGGATTTCTAAGGTGAGTTTAAGTGCCTATATGGTTAAGACATAATGGGACACTTGTGGAAGAGTTGGGCATTTTTGCAAGAAAGGAGATAAGTGTTTAAGGGTGTAGAAGATGAATATTCTGGCCTGTCCGAACTTCCGTCCGAATTTGGAAGCTCGGACATGCCCTGTTGCGATTAAAATTTTTGAGTCTCGACTAGAGTCCGAACTACCGTCCGGACTTAGATGTTCGGACACTTGAAATTCCTTTGATTTTTCCTCGACCTATGTCCGAACTTAGGGAAGGTTCGGACACATGTTCGGACACACGTCTGGTTACACCCTTTTGAATCTCGACCTACGTCCGAACTTGGTAAGCTCGGACACAAGTTCGGACGCGGTGCTATTTTGACCAAAACTTTGTTTAAGGTTAGGAAATGATATCCAATGGTGGGGATTGATATGTAATGATAATATAAGGTGTTTAAGACATGTTTGGTGGGTAACAATGATAGTTAAGTGGGTGAATAAGTATAAGTTATGAGGAGAAGTGATTTCATTTAAGATTAAGTTTATAAGAACTTAAGTGGTGTTAGATGGGATCATTAGTGACTAAGTGAGTTAAGTAAGTTAGCTTATTGGAAAAGTAATTAACAACCTAAAATTGATGATGTTTTAGGGTTTGAGAATTTGGACTCCAGAGGAGAGTAAGCAACCGAACGACCAATGGTGAACGGTACAGTTCTTCTGTGACCTGCTTGCTAACGAGGTGTCCCTCGGCTTGTGTGCTATTTGTTTTTGTGTGTCACTAAACAAGATAAAGCATGCAACCGGAACATTATGTTTATTGTATTGTTGTGTGAGTTTGAAAACTAACACAACTTACCGTGAGAACTACTAACAAATGTTTAGTAAGGAATTGTGTGAGACTAAGGAACACTCCCTAAAATGAGTTTGTTAATAACCGAAAGAGGTTAAACAAACAACACTCGCATTGAGACTATACTAACTGTAACTTTGGGGGGAGTGAGGAATCCGGAATGGTACCGGCACATGTGTATTGGAGGAGGTCGGTATCCTTATCAGATACCGACTTCCAATATGAATGGTCTTCAGACTTGTCGCCTAGAGTCGACATATAGACTCGGCCTCCTCGGACTACTTGTTCTAGGAGGGAGGCATATTAAGATGGCATGGGGGGATCTAGCCTACATCCCCAACAATTTAAGAATGTTGTTTATTGCCAGTGAGTGTCCTGCTGCCGGCTAGGGTTAACCAAGCCTACGAAATAAACAACGAACTAAGGGTTAACCCAGCTCCCAATGAGAGAACGGTTGGCATATATAGATAAGGTGAGATAAGTTGCAACCATCCTATTTAAAGGATGGTTTGTATTATAAGACTAAGATAAGCTACATCCATTCCTTTTAAAGGTTGGTTGTTTCTAAGACTAAGATAAGACTAGATTGAGGTAAGATAAGGATGGACTTAGATAAGAGGAAAATAACTTAAGGAGTTAAATAATTAACTCTAATTGAGGGAACTCATTTAAGTCGTTCAATTGGTTGAACTTTGATTGTTCATATTTGGATTGTTTTATTTGCACTTTCAATTATGTTGTGCATCTAATCAACCTCCATGCTATCGACAATTAGTCGTCATAGCCACGTTAGCTTGGGGGCCATGAGAGGATCGTACCAGCATTCGTGCTGACCCCTTTGGGGGCTGTTTTTACTACACAGGTGAACATCAGGAGGCGGCCGTCGCGAGAGTAAGAAGGGGTACAAGTGTTACGGGTTAAGTGAGGCTACGAGTTGTGCATGTACACTCGTATGGCAATTGAGTTAGTAAGATGTATAGGATGTGAGGGGATTGTAAGAAGGATATGTATTTGGTTAAGGTTGTAATGTACTAATGTTCGGTATATTCTGTAGTCAGACCGTGGCAAGGTCCTGGAGTGTAAAGAATTCCGCTGTGACATGTATATATATATATATATGCTGTTAAGTTTCGAGACCACATTGGGATTGAGTTGGGGTGTTACAAAAAGTGGTATCAGAGCGTAGTTACGCTCTAAAAACAAGAATTACCGAACTTAGGGATATTGAGGTTGAGATTGAGTTATGGGTTAAGGGTTGAGAGATGAGTGAGAGGTGCGTAGTCAGGACTTCCCGGTGTTTACCGGATATCCATAGTACTAGACCTGCCCTCCACATCCCTAACCCTAAATATGTGGAACAAACGCCAGAGAGAAGAAATCCTTCTCTTACTCGGGGAAACCCGATCTGGCAGTTAGCTAACAGTAAGCAATATGAGAAACATCTTGTTGCATAACAGTTACGGAGAACTTGGAGGTTTTTAATGGGGCGCAACAGAGAACAGGCGCTACCTTGGAATTCTATCAATAAGGGAACGGTAATAGCATGGGTCGACATGCTACGCAGTCGAAATAACTCGTAAAACAAATGATAAGGAAAGCACTACGAGTGCAATAGAAAGGAAAAGGGGAAGCGACATGAGTACCGGACAGTGGTCGAAGGAGCATAACAGTAGGATAATACAAGCTTAGGGGAAGATTACTGGAAAGTCCAGTTAGAAACGGGAACTCCAAACCCCATACAATGAGGAAGGTTACAAAACCTGGCCAACATAACGCGGACGACGGTAGAAACTCATACAAATGGAATACCGGAATAGGACTACGATGTAGTGCCTAAGGGAGAACCATTACTTAGTAACCACAACAAAATGTGTAGGGACGGGAGCGGGAGAGGATTAAGACATAAGAAAATAATGAGGGGTTCCCTCAGGAAGAGGAATGCCCTGATAAATGATAGCACTATCAAAACGACAAGGAAACTGCCAGATGGTCAGTTACCCAAAATAAGAGATTATCGAAGGAGTCCCGAGACTACCAATTACATGGAAATTAGAAGGAAGTATCACTACAATGTACCTTGTACCAATAACCCATCCTGCATGGGCACTTGCTATAGCAAGTGCTACCACGGTTAAGCTACACGGAAAGCCATCATGGCAAGATAGGAGAACGCTACAGTTGTAACACATATTAATACCGGATTGTAAATCCATAAGAACGGAAGAATAAGACCTTGGAAAGGCCCGACGGCCTGACCATGATGAGATGAGGTGACACACCAGTCAGCCGGGAGCGGAACTTGGATGGAATAGTAAACCATATCAATATTAGCAACGGTTAACCCACTTCAACAACAACCGACAGTACGTAAGAACACACTAAACCCGGATCTCAAAGAGAAGAACATAAGAGATCGCTCAATAATGCGAGCAAAACACTACGTAAACAACAACATACAAGAAATGTATAATAAGATACCATTGAGACCGTTGACATAACGTTTTCCAAGAAGAGCGGGATAGAACTCCCAAGATGACCATTAAGAATACCAATAACAACAATCTTCGTTGAATATGTTAGAAAACCCCGGAAACAAGAATAGAAGAAATGAACGTAAGCTATAACCTACTAAGGATTAAAGATATACAATGACAGAGGGAAGCTCAGAGGACTACCCACACAGAGCGGGTATGTCGAGCCAAATAATTGATGAGTGACAGCTAATACTGTTCGTCTAACTCATTAACACCCAAGTATGAGTGATCATCAACGGGTGGCGTAGTCAACGGAAGTTGAACGAAGCGTTGAGATGGAAGCAAAAGATGACAGGATGATTTCCGACTTAGACACCGCAAGGCAGATGCCGAATACAAACTAATCCGTAATTGCTAAAAGACATAAGTCTAGTAAAATGACAGTATTGTCAAAGACACTAAGTGACCTCAGATCACCTGAATAAACTTCCATAGCAGGAAGCAGGATGCAGCAACATACCATGGAATCCGATACTACATTAGTATGTAACCTAACGGTGGATAGTGTTCAAAAGACCAGAAACTTATGAGAATACCCTACGGATGAGTAAGAGTACAAGTAATGAACTGAGACATTAAGCACTAAGAGCCTACGAGCCAAGGATGTTAACCACATCAGAGCCCGAGGCGCAGTGAGTTGTAAGAGAGCTTATTTAAGCCACGAAGGAACTACAATTCGTAGATATGAATGGTTACCAAACCTATAACTTAGATTGTGGAAAATATTGCCAGGAAAAAGGCACCAATGAGAATAATGAGATAGTACATTGGCAGGGGCGGAGAACGAACCATGCCTTTTAGGATGGGGATACCTCTCCTTGTCGTGAGGCCAAGAGTGGGAATAAACCCCTCAGAAAGGGCTTTCACTTATTAGAGAAATAATACGTTTGTTAGAGAATGGAAATTGTAAACCTTGAGATTACCTTAGAACGTACCAGATGCACTTGAGTAGAAGGAAGGCTGCAGAGACAGACCTCATATCCAACACCCATGATTTTAGAATCAGCAATCGTCAGAGATAAACATTGTGAGTGCACATAATGACACGTCAAATGACCAATGCTCAGAAGAGCTTGTGATTCAGCGGACGACTTCTTCAGTAACCGGTTAAATTACATGGTAAATAACATCATAAAGGATGGAAACACCTTCGTGTTAAGAGATAACAAAAATTACAGCATGGTACGGCAACCACCAAATACTGAAATTAGAGAAACCCCAGTGTGTTTACACCAAGGAGAGATTGAGTATAAGGTAAGATGTTAGAATAAGTGAGTAAGTAGTGCACCATCAATGGGCAACATGGTAAAGGCCAACTACCACGGTACAGAGGTCTTAAGGACAATATGCATATAAGGGGATTAAGTCATGGTGCGCAGTAAAGCGACCATTATGTATAAGCCGTCAAATATTGACATTAGGCAATTAGATTCATGAACTAAGACCAGCATAAGTAAGGAAATAAGATGGTAGACGAACTGTGCATTGATGCCAGTAGTCTGGACCTGGTTTAGTAAGATTACACAGGAAACACACTACCCATTCCTTAAGGAACTAGAAGTACATTCCTAGTAGAAAAATATGAGAAAGAAGATAAGAGGCTCTATGGAAAGAGACCTAAGCTACTAAGAAATTGAGTCAATACGGAATACAGAAAGGAGCTAGAGCATACATACCCAAGAACACAGTAAATGGATTTCCCTTGATTAACTTCAAGAAGAGCAATAAATGTTATTATGGAACGATGAAAGAGGAGATCGACAACAGAATACTTCATAATTAGCAATAGCTAAACGTGTGACGGACACTATGAGTTTACTAAAACGAGACGTGGGACGACTGCACCCCACAGGGGCTTGCAGGCCTGACACGCTCATTTATGAGTTAGTTGGGTAAGTAGTAATGTACCAGTAAGGTACCCCATGCATGTAGACGAGTGGTGTAAGGAACACGGGAAGTAGTCGACTCCGTACCACGGAACGACGCAAGATCAGACAAGAGCGGCTATTACCACAAACAGTTGAAGAGAAGAATTCAGTTGAACCAACAACACAAGGGAATCAGAGAACAAATAATTAAGGACTATGAAGTGCGAAGAGCACGGATTGATAAGCACAGACATTGGACATGTCTTAAAGTGTTAAGGATAAGGCTGTAAAGCGCAATAAGCACTAAACAGTAGTTTCAAATTAAGGGTCATCCTCAGACCAAAGGTTAGTTGGAGAGAACAATTTAGACACTTGATAAAACACTAAGTATACAAACATTAGATCTCCAGGAAGACTGGGTAGACGAGCTACAACTCATCAAGGCCGTGTATATATAAAGATAACACGACCATTGAGGGACTTTTAGTGCTAAACCATAAGCACGCAGGAGAAAGATATACAATACTAAAAGGATAAGCGAGACAGTTAAGCCTAAGACCATCAGAGCTGCAGCGGAAGCTAGCAGATCACTACCTTTGAGATTAGACCAAACTAAGTTAAGGAAACGGTATAAGTACCGTTAAGAATCCTCGATACAGAGACTAAGTCATTTCTGATCGAATTATAAGTAAGATAGATGACATGAGCTAGAATGCTTGGTAAGAATTAGACATCTTGAACTTATGGTCAAGGATGATATAATGCTGATTACGTGGGCGTAATCCATTTTAAGGGGGGTAGAGCGAAAACCGCTTAGCGTATGTTTGTGTACTGAGTACATAAACTACGGTGTGCATAGCACAAAATAATTTGAGAATATGTTTTACATAAACATTTTGAGATAAAATCATGGTTATTGCACACAGAAGATGTGAATACCATACATATTAAGTACCTATCTTGTTAACTCCGGTGTGAGTACAAGTTAAGAGAATTAAGAAAGAGGATTAAGGAGACTTAAGAAATAAGGAATATATGAGGTATGAGTCGATATGAGACTATGTGTGAGATAAGAATAAGATAACATTATGGGATACAATTTGACATGAGTATGAGGAAGGAAATTGTAATGCTATGAGATATAAGATGGTGAGAATTGGTATGGGACAATTACAGAACTTAGTAGGAATTTAAATCTTGAGGTAATTACTAAGAGATGAATCGGGAATGTTTGATGGACTGAGTCCACACTTTGGAGATGTATTAATTATGATTAAGAAGAACTAAAAAGATAGAAAATTGGACATGAGTGAATTATTGGAAGTTTGAAAATGACGTGGGAGGTGGAACTTGATTTTCTAGGGATCAAGGGAAACCAAGCACAAATTGGGGTGGAAGGATAGTTCTACACTGATGCTGATCACATCAGGGTGGGATGATTCCTGAAACTCCCTACTAGTGGTCACAATTAAATCACACTATGGATAGAGGCCTTAGGATAAAATGAAATTGGAGGTGATTGTATTTTTAATTAGAGGAATTATTCCTCACATGTCCTCGTAAAAAGGATTACCTTTTTACTGAGTCTCGCCTATGAAGTCGAGGACGCACGAGCCTTTGTCTTCGGACCGGTGACATGGGGAGAGCAGAGTGTTTTGTATTCTGGCCCATGGTGACGAGGACGAATGAGCCATTGTCTAAGGACCGGTGACATGGGAGAATACGTTGGAAATTATGTGAATGTTTTAATCATCAAAAGAAACAAAGAGAATTTTGAGTGCTATACATGCTTAAGCATGTTGTGTGATATTTAAGTATAAGAATATGGCGGATCTAATGATCCAATGAGTTTAAGTATACATAAGTATGATCTATATGATCTATGGAATGAGGTAAGACATGTATTCTAATAAGATAAGATGCATGGGAACTTTGGGGACAAAGTTCTTTTAAGGGGGGTAGATTGAAATACCCCAAACCTAAGTATGTTAAGTAAACATCAAATTATGATGTATTAAGGCTAAAATATGCCTTAGAAAGATTGGTAGACAATTTAAACCAAGGAAAACACAAGAAAATGCCTTAAGGGCAATTTGGGCAAAAACATGCTCTAAGCTTGGAGTGACTTTGATTAGCACCCAAATATCATTATAAGGCTTTAGTAATATGCTAATGGACATTTTAAATATATTACCAAAGAAAACCAAGCTCAAAAACAAGCTTAAACACAAAATGTGCTTTAAGACTTCTTAAAGCACCTTTTTGAGAAATTGTCTTAGAAATAAGTTTTGAGTGGCTAAATGCCCATGATTACACCTTAATCAACATGTGTACTAATTAGTATCACATTAGGAAGCCTAAATCAATGGGAAATCAAAAATTTCAGAAATATGTGCACTAATTTGTGAATAGTGCCAAATAGTGCCTAAATTAAGCTTAAGTCAACATAAGTCAATGAGATGGTCAACCAAGACCATAAATATCTCTAATTACAAGAGGGGGCCGGTTTTTGATGTGGGGAGTCACCACATGACTAAGCAAATAAAGGAAAAGAAGAGTAAAAGAGAGAATAGTACTATTTGCTTTATAAAAGTAAAATACCTTATATTAACCTACCTCTCTCCTCTTTTCTTCATTTCTCTTCTTATCCCACGGTTTTCTTCACCTTCTTCATCCTCTTAAACCGTTCCAAGCAGCTCCATTCTTGCTCCATCTTCAAATGTCCATAACTTGCTCATTTTAGCTCCAAATCAAAAACTAAACACATATATCTCTTAGTTAGCTCAAGCTCTAGCTTTCAATCTTTACAAAATTGGAAAAGCTTCATTTTGGAGCCATGGGAAATCTCCATTGATGGAGGGAAATCAAGTTTGAAGAGCCCATTTGGTTCTCCATTCTCTTAAGGTAAAGAATATGTAAGAAAAACCATCTTTCCATCACTTCTTCACATGTCCGAAAATTACACTCATGGGGCTTCATTTTTATGCCTTGTTCTAGCTTATTTTATATTCTCCAAGGGCTAGAGGAGGTCCTTCTTGATTCATATCCAAGCTTGTTTTGAGAATCCAAGGTAAAGCATTCAATTTAATACCTTAAAACACATTTTTAACCTAGGGTTTCATTCCTTAAGGTTAGTGCGTTGTTTAGCACTCATGGGAGTCATTGAATATTGATTAGAACATTGGCAAAGGAAATCTAATGGTTGGCCGAGATTCATTCAAGAAGAAGGTCTAAGGAGGAAGTTAAGATAAGCTTGGAAAAACAAGGTAAAATGCTTACCTAATGGTGGTTTAAGGTTTAAGGGGTGGTATTTAGATAAGTACTAATGTAGCTTAAAGCTTACATTAAGTAATGGGTTATATAACCTATGAAAAAGAATTTAAACAAGCTTATGAACTTGTGACTAAGGAGCCAATGGAATGAGTTAGAAATATAAGTTTAAAGGGATTTTAAGAGCATTAAAACTACTATGAGATTGATGGGTGTATTTGCAGGTTGAAAGCTTATATATGTGGGAAATTCAGTGTTTAAGTTTAAGTCATTTAAGGGCCTAAGAGCCATGTCGTTTAAGAGCCTTAGTGCTATGCAATTTAAGATTATTGCACTATATTGAGTTTGTTGTGGATGAGTTGATTTGGGTGAGAAAATAGATGAGAAAGGACTTGGTGTGTGTGAGATTATTGTGTGAGAAAAACAATGCATTTGGGCATGAGAATATACTAGAGGAGCTATGGCAAAATTTGAGTAGAAAACTAAGTGTTTAGGTGGTGGTGGTGAGTTGATATGACCTAGGATTCACTAGGAGTCATTAGAAGGAACAAGGGTGGAAATGAGTTAATTAAGGAGTTCTTGAGGCTTAGAATGGCCTAGAGTTGTCTAGGAGGAATTAGAGGTTAGGTGGGTGTATTAAACACACCAAAATCATGTGATGAGGAATGCTAAGACTTGAGCAAAGATTTGGATGGAAAGGTGTATAATGCTTTAAGGTGATTTAGGTATGAACTAGAGAATAAAACAATGAGGAGTTTGGATAGCTTGTGTAAGTGTGATGATGTTAGTAGTGGACTAATGAGGTTTAGTTTAGATGGTAATGAGTGGACTTAGGTGATAGAAGAGAAAGGTGTGGGAGAATTTTGTCAAATGTCAAGGAAAATGACTAGGAATGTAAAAGAGCGTATGATCATGAGAATGGTGAGTAAGTGAGTAAAAGGAGATGGAAATGTCCAAGGAGGGTGTAGGATAGTTAAGGTAAAGAAGAACAAGGTTAAGGTGCTAAGAAGATGGGGAGAAATGCATAGGTAAGTTCGTGAGTTTAGGTTGATGAGTAGAAAAAGTAAGAGAAAGGAATTGTGCATGGACATGCAAGATAACCTTGGAAGGTTTGGCAAGCAAAGAGGGGATGCAATAATGCTTAGGGAGAAGTTACATTGATTGGGAAGGAAACACTTTGGATGGTTAGAGTTTTAGACAAAAATAACATGTTGGAAAAATAAGGAAATAAGTAACAAGTGTTAGAAATTTTTGTAAGGATTGAGAAAATGGTTAAGGAGGTTTTAAAGGATGTTCTAAGGTGAGTTTAAGTGCCTATATGGTATTAAGACATAATGGGACACTAGTGGAAGAGTTGGGCATTTTTGCAAGAAAGGAGATAAGTGTTTAAGGGTGTAGAAGATGAATATTCTGGCCTGTCCGAACTTCCGTCCGAATTTGGAAGCTCGGACATGCCCTGTTGCGATTAAAGTTTTTGAGTCTCGACTAGAGTCCGAACTACCGTCCGGACTTAGATGTTCGGACACTTGAAATTCTTCCTTTGATTTTTCCTCGACCTATGTCTGAACTTAGGGAAGTTCGGACACATGTTCGGACACACGTCTGGTTGCACCCTTTTGAGTCTCGACCTAAGTCCGAACTTGGTAAGCTCGGACACAAGTTCGGACGCGGTGCTGTTTTGACCAAAAACTTTGTTTAAGGTTAGGAAATGATATCCAATGGTGGGGATTGATATGTAATGATAATATAAGGTTGTTTAAGACATGTTTGGTGGGTAAAAATGATAGTTAAGTGGGTGAATAAGTATAAGTTATGAGGAGAAGTGATTCATTTAAGATTAAGTTTATAAGAACTTAAGTGGTGTTAGATGGGGATCATTAGTGACTAAGTGAGTTAAGTAAGTTAGCTTTATTGGAAAAGTAATTAACAACCTAAAATTGAATGAATGTTTTAGGGTTGGAGAATTTGGACTCCAGAGGAGAGTAAGTAACCGAACGACCAACGGTGAACGGTGGTACAGTTCTTCTTGTGACCTGCTTGCTAACGAGGTGTCCCTCGGCTTGTGTGCTATTTGTTTTTGTGTGCTCACTAAACAAGATAAAGCATGCAACCGGAACATTATGTTTATTGTATTGTTGTGTGATGTTTGAAAACTAACACAACTTACCGTGAGAACCTACTAACAAATGTTTAGTAAGGAATTGTGTGAGACTAAGGAACACTCCCTAAAATGAGTTTGTTAATAACCGAAAGAGGTTAAACAAACAAACATCACATTGAGACTACTACTAACTTTAACTTTTGGGGGAGTGAGGAATCCGGAATGGTACCGGCACATGTGTATTGGAGGAGGTCGGTATCCTTATCAGATACCGACTTCCAAATATGACTGGTCTTCAGACTTGTCGCCTAGAGTCGACATATAGACTCGGCCTCCTCGGACTACTTGTTCTAGGAGGGAGGCATATTAAGATGGCGTGGGGGGATCTAGCCTACATCCCCAACAATTTAAGAATGTTGTTTCTTGCCAGTGAGTGTCCTGCTGCCGGCTAGGGTTAACCAAGCCCTACGAAAATAAACAACGAACTAAGGGTTAACCAGTTCCCAATGAGAGAACGGTTGGCATATATAAGATAAGGTTGAGATAAGTTGCAACCATTCCTATTTAAAGGATGGTTTGTATTATAAGACTAAGATAAGCTACATCCATTCCTTTTTAAAGGTTGGTTGTTTCTAAGACTAAGATAAGACTAAGATTGAGGTAAGATAAGGAGGACTAAGATTAAGAGGAAACATAACTTAAGGAGTTAAATAATTAACTCTCTAATTAAGGGAACACATTTAAGTCGTTCAATTGGTTGAACTTTGATTGTTCATATTTGGATTGTTGTTTATTGCACTTTCTATTATGTTGTGCATCTAATCAACCTGCATGCTATCGACAATTAGTCGTCGTAGCCACGTTAGCTTGGGGGCCATGAGAGGATCGTACCAGCATTCGTGCTGACCCCCTTTGGGGGCTGTTTTTACTACACAGGTGAACATCAGGAGGCGGCCGTCGCGAGAGTAAGAAGGGGTACAAGTGTTACGGGTTAAGTGAGGCCTACGAGTTGTGCATGTACACTCGTATGGCAATTGAGTTAGTAAGATGTATAGGATGTGAGGGGATTGTAAGAAGGATATGTATTTGGTTAAGGTTGTTATGTACTAATGTTCGGTATATTCTGTAGTCAAATTGTGGCAAGGTCCTGGAGTGTAAAGAATTCCGCTGTGACATGTATATATATATGCTGTTAAGTTTTGAGACCACATTGGGATTGAGTTGGGGTGTTACATGAAGGGAAAGATCCAAGCTCCTATATGGCTGAGGAGCGCAGATGTGTTGAGCTAAATCCCTAAGCCGTACGAGTCATCTACACAAGTCTCTCTCCACCCGAAAGAAGAAGAGTGTATCACATCAAGGTAGCGAAAGACATCTGGGATCACCTTCGAGCTGTTCACGAAGGAAATACTAAGCTTCGAAAATATAAGATACAAGAACTGAAGATGGACTATGAAAACATCATGGGAAAGCC
Source organism: Limonium bicolor (assembly GCA_023374045.1). Lineage (NCBI taxonomy): Eukaryota > Viridiplantae > Streptophyta > Magnoliopsida > Caryophyllales > Plumbaginaceae > Limonium > Limonium bicolor. The sequence continues at coordinate 62,356,338 of CM041778.1, read as the reverse complement.
TGGAGAATCCCTCAGCGACATGCTTGCACGATTCACTGAACTCACTGCTACCATGGAAGAGCTGCAGATTGGAGAGTCAAACGAAAATATCAACAACAAATTTCTGGATAGTCTGGGTGAAGAATGGACTAAGAGTGTTATCTCCACGAAGGCTTCCAAAAGCCTAGAAAAATGGAATTTGACTGAATTGGGGTCCTATCTTCAGTCCATCAACAAATACAAGATGAACACCAAAAATAGAGGTAACGCTTCTCACTCAAACCATACTGTCTCAAATTCTAACGTGAATCAAGCTTTGCAGGTGAAGACCACACCCAGTCAGACACCCGCCCACCAGAACGAGTCGTTCCATTACGAGACTACCTCTCCAAATCGGGATTTAATCCAGCAGCTACAAGACACTCTGATTGACGGCATAATAGAGGAAGGATCAGCGAATACCTTCGAAGATATGGCCATGCTGGTCAAGAACTTTAAGAAATTCATGCGAGATCGATCAGAAAGAAACAGTCCAGTAGTGAAATACCCCGAACTTAATTAGGGTGATTAAAGTACTCTAATATGATATTGAGGGCCTATTAGTGCCTAAGGAATTTTGGTAAACAGAATAAATCCAAAAGAAACAAGGAAAATGCTTTAAAAGCGAAAAACGCTAAATTGAGCGTTAAGTGACCGTAAGAGGAAAACAACCTTAAAGAGGGTATTAAATGAATTTAAAAGGATCAATAATGCCTAAATAATATATGGGAACAATTCCCGAAGAAAACGGATCCAAATAATGTAATAAAACGCTAATAAAGCTTTAACGCACGTTTTTCGAGAAAACCCGAAAACGTGACTTTAAGTGGTCAAACGAACCCGTAAAAATTATAGTTCATTTAATAACTATAAATAAACAGTCATGGGAGTATAATAACCAAAAAAAAGAAACAAGGAAATTCCGGAAAACGGGCCCGGTTAGTGAATAGTGCTAAAACCGGGTAAAATAACGAGCGTTTTCTGTAAAAGACGAAAAACGCTCCAGCTTGTAACATTTAAGTGGGCCGGTTTTTATTAAGAGAGCAGCCTCACTCACAAACAAATAAGAAAAGAAAGAAAGAAAAGAAAAAGCAAAAAAAAGTACAAAAGTTGCCTTTCCCTCTCTCTCCTCCCTCACTTCCTTTTTCCTCTTCTCTTTCCTCCCTCTCTTTCTCCCATCCGGTTCCTCCCTCCTCCTTGCTGCCGATTTGAGTTCTTCAACCAGCCAACAATGGCTTCCTCACTTCCTCTTCACCCCCAAGCTCATTTGAGCTCCAAATCAAAAATAAATTATATATTTGAACTCCCCTCATCATTCTCTATCATTCCTTCTTTTCATAATTCGAAAATGAAGAACTTCATCTCTATGGGTTTTCCCCATTTGAAGAGAAAAGCACATCATCTTGTAGCTTGGGCCTCCTCTTTCTTCTAAGGTAAAAATTTCATTGAAAAACTCATTTTTGTTCTTCCTCCCTTGGTAGCCGATTTTGGCTCTCTCTCACACCTTTTTTTTTCTTGATTTTGAGCTCCATTTCAACCCTCCAATGGTGGATTATTCCCCTTCTTGATTCAAGGGTGAGAACCCCTCTCAAAAATCTCTAAAGGTAAACCCTAACTTTTGTACTAAGCCCTTTTGGCTGAATTAAGATTTCCTAAGGGTTTAGATAATTAATTGAGTATATTTTTGTGTTTCTTGAATGTTGGGGTGGAGTTTGGCAACTCCATCCCCACTTGACCGATTTTGAGAAGAGGAGGAACAAGAGGAGAATCAAAGAGGAAGTTGTGAATTAAGGTAAGAAATCTACCTTAAACTTTGTTTTAATTGCTTTAGGAATTGGGATGGGTTAAATTTAATTAATGAACCCAAACTATGAATTTAAATCTATGTGGGAGAATGTGTTAGATGATTTTGAGAGGATTGGTGAATTTAATTGTGAATTAAGGGCTCATAAGCCAAGTGAGTTGAAATTGTGTTTATATTGTGGCATTATTTGAGATTGCGGAGTTATATTGTTGTTTGGATAATTTTGAGGATATATTATGTGCTGGTAGGACCCTTGTAAGGGTGTGGCTAGATTAGGAAATGCAAATGGGTGAGAATTGATGGATTGAGATGTGGTAAGTTTATGGGGAGGTTATGACGAAATTTTGGTAGAAATTGAGTGCTTTAGGTGACTTTGGCAATGAGAGAAACTTAGGGTTCAATTGAGTTGTTAAGAGTGGAGTAATAACCTTGGAATGATGTTATAGAGCTATAAAGAGGGAGGTATAAAATCTGTAGCAAACTAGTGAATTAGTACCATGGAGTTTGGAGAAAAACTAGGTTGTAAATGTTTGAAAGGAATGGATGAACTCGGGTTTTTAGGAGTGCATTTGTCTAGGAATGATTGGGATGGTCATTAAGTGGTTTGGTGAGATTGGTGGGAGGTAGACAATATCAAGAAGAGGTAGAAAATGCACAAGTGTGCAAAAGGCAAGAATGTGAGAATGGAATTTTGTAGAAAGTGAACAAGAATTGGAGTAGGGATCTAACCAAGGATTTGAGGTGGTTTAAGGAGTGTTTTAGGTGTTAAAATGTGTAGAAAACTTGTGGGAAGATTAGGAAAAGATTAAGGGTGGTTTAAGGATTGATTAGGGGGTGAAAAATCACCCTTGTAGCAGTTTTTAGCAGGGTCCGGGACCTAGGATATGCACCAAGTCCCGGACCACCCCTTAAAAACATGCCGAGAGTAATTGCAGGAATTGGTCCGGGACTTAAGTCCAGGGCCAAGTCCCGGACCAGGGTGTAAAATGTAGCCGAGAGTTTGCTAGTGTATTGGTCCGAGACCTAGGGTCCGGACCAGGTCCCGGACCACCCCCAGAATTCAACAGGAAGTGTTTTTAAGGCTTTAAAACATGGGGATTGAATGGCATTGGTTTTAGATGATGTTTAGGAGTTGTTTGGTGACCTTTAAAGGTCCTAAGAAGTATAAACAAAGGTTGGAAGTGATTGAGAAGGTTGTGAGTTTAAGTACATTAAGTTAAACCAGAATAACGGGATAACGGAGTAAGTACAGGAGTAGCAATAATATACATACCGTAACACCTTAATAATAATTGAACCATTTGACATGTAATTAGTGGTTCAAGAATATGATTCGAGGAACAAGGGTGAGCCAAAGAACATGAGGACCCCCGGTAAAGATAAACCCCGGTGAAAGGTATGATTTCCTCATGCTCTGTATCCTAACTTGGTTACCCCGATTTGTGTGCTCGTTTGATTGTGTGAACACCTAACAAGATAAATGCACGAATCGGTTTGTATGTACTCTCTTGTGTTTGTATTGTGTTGTTTGTGGATGGATTGTGTTCCTTTAATTAAAGTTTGTATAATTCATGAAATGTGGATTGGGAATGAATTGCTTGATTGAGATTGTGTTTGGTAGTGCGACTCATAGTTGAGTCTTGTGTGAGTAGAGACTCGTAGAAGGAGTCAAGTGCAAACTAATTAAATGGTGGAAACTCACTACGTCTATTGAACCAATACACGGTAACATCAACCTACGAACGCACTAAATCGTGAGAGAGCATACGGGAGTAGCAACCTCCCGATAACGGTTAGAGAACCGAAACGACTAAATCCACATGATAAATATTAGTGGAAGTATATGAGTAACCTCTAACTAGAGGATTGGAAATTTGTTCGAAATACGAACCTTGAGTAAAGTAATGAATGGTAAGGGATCACCAAACCCCTTAGAAATATAGTCGAACCCCAATGAGAGGAACCGACTAGCATGAGCAGTGTCCCGAACATGAGAGTATTCAATAAGTTGGTTGAAACCTTAAATCTTGGAATACTAGACATTGAGGAATTCCCTATGCTGTTAGATGCCATCGAGAGAGATACTTCTAGGCTAATCCTTGAGATTGTGAATTGACTCCGAGAGTGGGGTTTTGGGAATTTGAGTAGCCTGGTAGTGAACCGGACATTTGAGTATTTGAGGAGCTAACTGTATAGCCCTATTTGAATTTGAGCCCAGTGGTGGGTCTTGTGTATGACCCTGCCCGGAGGTCATGAGATCGGCTTAACATATATCTTGAGTATTGAGTATTGACTTGGGAACTGGAGTATTGAGTATTGAGTATGGAATCGAGTATGTGAGTATTGAGAATTGAGTTGTGACGTGTGGGACTTGAGAATTTGAGTGGAGTGGGGAATTGAGTTGAGTGTTGTAGACCTTGTTGAGATTGTGAGTAAGAGTACCCAAGGGAGTGGGTAGTACATGAGTAGTTGAGTAAGGCATGGTGAGGTAGAAACCCTCAAGTCTAATTAAAGAACATATTGAACCAACCCTTGATGTGTGTGATAGTGCTTGTGTTCAATGTTGAACTTGATTGTGAATGTACATATATAATGTATGTTGTATGCATGCTGTTGTGCTAAAATGAACCGCATGCTCTCGACCAATTAGTCGGCGTACCCTCGCTAGTACGCGGGGTATGCGGAAGTCATATTCAGCGTAAGCTGACCCCCTAGGGGGAACGTTTTTAGTGTGCAGGTACCCGAAGTGAGTACGAACACTGTAAGAGTCTGACAGCTAAGCCGGACACCGTTCGAGAGCAGGACGGGGTTGTTATTGATATGGGTAGTTGTTAAGGAAATTGTATTTATGTATTGTGGATTTGTAAGACCGAAGGGTCATTGATAAACTTGGGAATTGTAGATACTCGGTATAGTATTGAATGGTTATTGTATTGTATATTGTGGTGTTAATGGTTGTATTGACTTGGGAATTGTTTAAGTAAAGGAAGTATCGTTTGTATAGTGTACTCGGTATAAGACCCATCAGACCGATGTTGTATTTGTTGTAGTGATTGAGTTTGGATTGGCCTAGTTAGTCACGTGGGTGACTAACGACATTGTTTCACCCCCGGTTGAGTTGGAACTACCGCTGCGTTGTTGTTGATATATGAGACAGGATAGAGGATAATGGTGTGATTACCGGTAGGGGTGTTACAAAAAGTGGTATCAGAGCGAAGTATCGCTCTGATGGTCTAAATACCGAGTTTAGGAAAATACCGAGTTAGGAATTAGAGACTTAGGGCTAAGGGTTGAGTGTTAGTGTGTGAGGTACGCTAGTTAGGAACTTCCGGTGTGATCTGGAGACCTACATAACCAGTCCCACCCTCCGCAACCCCCATTTTAAAGTTGGGGAAAGAACGAGAGAGATGGAAAGACCTCTCATACTCGGGAAAACCCGATCTGGCAGTTGTAGGATAAACTTTGTAAAGAGAAGGAACCTGTCATACGGTAGATTCCAAGAGTTGGAAATCCCAAAGACGGTTCCCGTTTCAACGACAATAACCATACTGAACGGCAGTAAATTGAAGATCCTAACAGTAGGATAATGGAATTTGCGGCACCATGGGGCGACATGCTACGCAGTCGCGAGAACCATGCGCAGCCAACAAGAAGGGAAGCACAACTACGCAATGAAGCGGAAAGTGGAGTGACAAACCCGAGACAATAGAGTCTACGGATTGCAAACGCAGGATAATACCACTAACGGTATACAAACCGACTAAGGACTTAGTCGAGGAGGGAAAACTCCAACCCTATAACGCCAAGTGGCAGAAATACTTAAGTTAAACCTACAACACTAACAGGACTACCATGTAGTTCCTAATGATCCAGTAAACCTCAGTAACCACCGCCAAGTGTGGGAATGAGCTATGGAGCAAGGTACATGGAGTACCACAAGGACCGGGAAAGCACCCGAGTTAATAACAATTTTGTCAAGAGCATTGTGAAGTACTCAGGAGATTGATCACTAAGATCAAAGGATCAAGGAAGATCCAATAAAAACACCAAATATAGATGAAAACAATACCGTAAACGGTATAAGTTAACCTAAAAACCGACGTACCCGCGCACTTGCCAAGGCAAGTGCAGCAACAACAAGGCAAATTGGGAGACTTTTGACAACCAGTAAGTACTTACTAAAGTACCACCATGGCAATGGAAGCAAGGGTAGGATTACCGAACCTAAGAACTGAAGGATGAAACCAGGGAAAGGCCTAACGGCTTGACCATCATAATAACAAACACACCAGTCAGCAAGAAGCTGGACTTGGTCAAGACTTTAGACATGGCAACACCATGAAAATTTTCTTTCAAAACCAAGTTTCATTTCAAACACAACCCTTTTCTTTCAAAACCACAAACTTTTTCTTTTTCGCCTCAGATTTTAAAAACTAAACCAGAAGAATTACTGAGAGTATCATAGAGTGATACAAGAGGAGTTGACAATAGAATACTTCACCTAGGCGTGTGACGAGCACTACGAGTGTACCCAATTACGGGATGTGGGACGACCGCACTCTGAAGGAGCTTGCGGGCCTGACAGACTCTTTTATGAGTTAGTCGGGTAAGTGGTAACGTACCAATAAGGTACCCCACGTATGTATACATGTAGTGTACGAAACACGGGAAGTAGTCAGCTCCGTTCTACGGACCATAAAGTAAATTCAAACCGAAACAGTTGGATACCTCGAACTATCGAAGGAGCTCAGACGAGCTTACAAGCCAAAGGAGTCACGAACTCATTCTAGGAGGATGGCTAAAGTTAAGAAGTGCGAGAGGCACTAGTAATCGACTAAAGACACTGTACATGTCTCAATAATTAGAAACAAAAGCATGAAATAGCTGGAATGTACACCCAGTCTAAACACGGTAAGGCAATGCCTAAAATGAACACACCAGTGTTCGAGGGGCAGAATATAATACCCAGAGTGATCATCCAAGGTACCGGAGGATACCGTTCACCACCGAAGTAATATCAAACCTGTTATAAGCATAAGGAAAAGCATCAACGGTCTACCCTAAGGACGGGAGACATACAACCCTAAACGGGATAACTTGTAATCCAAAACCGCAATGCGGAGTAAACTAAGCACACTCAAATGCGAGCCGGAGGTAACGGCATAATCAACAACCCCCAGGAGCAACCCATAAAGGGTAACAGAGTCAACATAGTTGAACGAAGTATCGTAATAAGAGCACCAGAGCTATAATGAACACTCGGTTAGAACACCGAAGGGATCCCACTTACCAGGGAATGCCCTAAAATATATGAATGGTACTGATCGATACCAAAATACTAAAAGGGTCTCAACGGATGGAAGCGTGATGCGATGAACTTATCATGGAGCCCAATGTTACCTCCAACCGTTTAACGGTATAAGGAGAAGTAATTATGTGTAAACAGCATAAGATGAGTAAGGCTCTAGGCAATGTGGCTAGTATGCCAGGAACCCATTACAATACATAAATCCAATGGTTGCAAAACCGGTTGTGAATCATAGGAACAGTTATCCAAAACGGAACCAGTAAGATTGTTTAATAACCAACGAGCAGGGACAACCCTCGTTAATGTGAGACCGCGAGAGCGGTGAACACATAAATTCCAAGAAGGGAATACCATCAGCAAATATCTGATAATACACCTCCTTCAGAACTACTAATGTAGTGGGGCTTGAGCATAAAGTCATTGCCAAGCAATAACTTGAACAAGATGAAATAGAAGGAAGCTTTGATAGCAATTATTGGAAGCCAAGGAGTAAACGGATAAGAAGAAATACGTGAAGTATGAACCTGAAGTGTAAAAACCAATAACGCTTAAGGAGCTTAGAGGTATTAAATATATCATATGCTATAATCAGCCAAGAAAATGGCGAACCATGGGTTAAATGGTAGTAGAACATGAGCAGAAGCTAATGAAATACGGACGCCATGGGAACCAAGTTGGAAATAAACAAGAACATGGTGCGCAGCGAGCGACCAATTTATGTTAATAAATCGCACAAGGATGTGGTATTGATGAATAAAGATGGTAGACAGACCGAGAAATAAGGAAACAATATGCATTCCTAATGCAATCTCAAGGGATTTACTGCCAGGGGTTTACGCCTCTGCACTCTGTAGGACTGAGTGTTTTGGTATTGCATTTGTGCAGTAATGATCGAGTGGGATAGCTAGGAAGTTGGGAAGATGGCAATTGTGGTAAAAATAGAGGAAAATTTGTGAAGTAAAGAACACTTGTAAGGAACCAGTAGGTGGTCATAGTTCAGAAGCCACTGGTAATAGAGGAAGCACTACAATTAAGTAGTGGCTTAACCTCAACCGACAATAAGTCGGAGGAATCAAGTGAATAACCACGAAAATATACATCAGTATGTATATAGATTCCTAAAGAGCTGGATAGAGAATCCGAAGCTCATTGAATTCACGTGCGGTAAAAGAATACCACGCTTGATTGATAAACCTTATTCCCAAGATAAAAAGGGATAAAAGGATAAGGTATAACACATTAAGGATAACGAGAAGGGCGAATAAACCCTAGGTTATCAGGGTCACAGCAAAGCTAGTGGGCCCAAATTCTAAGGTTTAATACACCTAGTGAATGAATGGATAATTATCAATGCCTTGAAACCTCTAAGGCTAGAACTGAACCCGGTTAAGAGTTAAACAACTCCGATGAGAATTCTTGGTGCAGGGACTAACCAACAATATGGTTAAGACCCTTTGACTAGAATACATTGTATATAGACCGCATGGAAGTTAAACCACTCCATGACGGCTGAATGCCTTCGATCTATGCCCTATATTGACACATGGTAGATTACGTGGGCGTAATCCCTTTTTAAGGGGGGTAGGGCGAAAACCGCGAAATGTATGTTTTACGTGATAGGGCGTAAACTACAATGCGCATAGCGCAAAAGTATTTGTTGTGATGATTGGTACTTATGTTACATAAACATATGTAGCCATTCATAATGTAATTAAGTTTAATTGTAGAGATTAGAAGTGGAAAGGAGTACTGATTGTGAGAGATTTGAGGTGAATGGAGTAGAGAAACTCCATGGGGAATGAGAACCCCGATTGGTAATAATTTGGGAAATGAGTATGTTTGAGGAAAATGATGAGTATGTTGGGAGATTTGAGGAGTATAAATCGGTATGAAACCGATGTTGAACCTAGTGGGAAGTGAGTCCCCTAGGTAATTTGAGTTGGTTGTATTGGTGAATAACTTGAGAATAGGAATTGATTTGACTTGTAAATGATTTGAGGATAGAAGAACTAATTTGAGAACTAACTTTCGAAATCTTGGGTATAATAGTTGAAGATAGGATTGAGTAACAATTGATGAGACGAGTAAATGAGTAAATGGATTCTAGAAATTGGTAAATGTATGATTGTATGATTATGACTAGAAAGACTGTGAAGATAGAAAATTAAATAATGATTGACTATTTGATTGGGTGAATTGAGGTGGGAGGTGGAACTTGGTTTGCTAGCGATCAAGGGAAACCGAACACCAAAGTGGGGTGGATGGATAGTTCAACACCAATGCTGATCACATTGGGGTTGAATGATTCTTGAAGCTCCGTAAAAGTGGCCGCAAGTATACACACTAGTATTAGGTGAAACTAACATAAATTGGAAATTGGAGTTGCATGGAAGTTTTCAAAATGAATTTCCAAAATGATTTTGGAAAATGATTTTCTTCAAACTTGAGAATGAGAATTGGTTTTGAAACCACTTCCACGGGCGCTAGTGGATCTTTCATGGCTAGGCATGAGTATCCGGTTGAATCATGGAGGTGAAACTAGTTGTGAGTCGGTGGAGGTGTTGAATAGTTTTGAAACCATTACAACGGACGAGCAAGGGTACTAAGTGACCTGTAGGACGTTTGTAGTGTGTGTTTTGTATTTGTCCAAGGGCCGCCGGATATGAGTAGTCCGGTCAGGGAAGAGTACCCACTTTGGAGCCTGAGGATTCTCTAGAGGTGCAAATGAATTTTGATCATAACCAAAGGACCGTAGAGCCAGAAAGAGTAAGTGCTCAATGTCATGACGGCCGTGAACCAGAGAGCGTAAGTGTTCAAACGTGACCGGTACCTGAGGGATCACTCGATTTGGGGGAGGACATAGTGCCTAATTGTCTGCGGATGGACCCCCTTTGAGAGATTTGGGAAAAATATATTTTTGGTTGCTATGCATGCTCGACATGTTGTGTGGATATGTGGTTTGTATTCAGTCAGACATTGGAGACTGACAATTGTAGAGAGGGTATAACCTTAGTATTGAGTACCTTGGTGACTAACAATCTTAGACTCACTAACTTTGTGGGCAAAGTTCTTTAAGGGGGGTAGATTGAAATACCCCGAACTTAATTAGGGTGATTAAAGTACTCTAATACGATATTGAGGGCCTATTAGTGCCTAAGGAATTTTGGTAAACAGAATAAATCCAAAAGAAACAAGAAAAATGCTTTAAAAGCGAAAAACGCTAAATTGAGCGTTAAGTGACCGTAAGAGGAAAACAACCTTAAAGAGGGTATTAAATGAATTTAAAAGGCTTAATAATGCCTAAATAATATATGGGAACAATTCCCGAAGAAAACGGATCCAAATAATGTAATAAAACGCTAATAAAGCTTTAACGCACGTTTTTCGAGAAAACCCAAAAAACGTGACTTTAAGTGGTCAAACGAACCCGTAAAAATTATAGTTCATTAATAACTATAAATAAACAGTCATGGGAGTATAATACCATTAAAATTAAAGAAACAAGGAAATTCCGGAAAACGGGCCCGGTTAGTGAATAGTGCTAAAACCGGGTAAAATAACGAGCGTTTTCTGTAAAAGACGAAAAACGCTCCAGCTTGTAACATTTAAGTGGGCCGGTTTTTATTAAGAGAGCAGCCTCACTCACACACAAATAAGAAAAGAAAGAAAGAAAAGAAAAAGCAAAAAAAAAGTACAAAAGTTACCTTTCCCTCTCTCCTCCCTCACTTCCTTTTTCCTCTCTCTTTCCTCCCTCTCTTTCTCCCATCCGGTTCCTCCCTCCTCCTTGCTGCCGATTTGAGTTCTTCAACCAGCCAACAATGGCTTCCTCACTTCCTCTTCACCCCCAAGCTCCATTTGAGCTCCAAATCAAAAATAAATTACATATTTGAACTCCCCTCATCATTCTCTATCATTCCCTCTTTTCAAAATTCGAAAATGAAGAACTTCATCTCTATGGGTTTTCCCCATTTGAAGAGAAAAGCACATCATCTTGTAGCTTGGAGCCTCCTCTTTCTTCTAAGGTAAAAATTTCATTGAAAAACTCATTTTTGTTCTTCCTCCCTTGGTAGCCGATTTTGGCTCTCTCTCACACCTTGTTTTCTTCTTGATTTTGAGCTCCATTTCAACCCTCCAATGGTGGATTATTCCCCTTCTTGATTCAAGGGTGAGAACCCCTCTCAAAAATCTCTAAGGTAAACCCTAACTTGTGTACTAAGCCCTTTTGGCTGAATTAAGATTTCCTAAGGGTTTAGATAATTAATTGAGTATATTTTTGTGTTTCTTGAATGTTGGGGTGGAGTTTGGCAACTCCATCCCCACTTGACCGATTTTGAGAAGAGGAGGAACAAGAGGAGAATCAAAGAGGAAGTTGTGAATTAAGGTAAGAAATCTACCTTAAACTTTGTTTTAATTGCTTTAGGAATTGGGATGGGTTAAATTTAATTAATGAACCCAAACTATGAATTTAAATCTATGTGGGAGAATGTGTTAGATGATTTTGAGAGGATTGGTGAATTTAATTGTGAATTAAGGGCTCATAAGCCAAGTGAGTTGAAATTGTGTTTATATTGTGGCATTATTTGAGATTGCGGAGTTATATTGTTGTTTGGATAATTTTGAGGATATATTATGTGCTGGTAGGACCCTTGTAAGGGTGTGGCTAGATTAGGAAATGCAAATGGGTGTGAATTGATGGATTGAGATGTGGTAAGTTTATGGGGAGGTTATGACGAAATTTTGGTAGAAATTGAGTGCTTTAGGTGACTTTGGCAATGGGAGAAACTTAGGGTTCAATTGAGTTGTTAAGAGTGGAGTAATAACCTTGGAATGATGTTAGAGAGCTATAAAGAGGGAGGTATAAAATGTAGCAAACTAGTGAATTAGTACCATGGAGTTTGGAGAAAAACTAGGTTGTAAATGTTTGAAAGGAATGGATGAACTCGGGTTTTTAGGAGTGCATTTGTCTAGGAATGATTGGGATGGTCATTAAGTGGTTTGGTGAGATTGGTGGGAGGTAGACAATATCAAGAAGAGGTAGAAAATGCACAAGTGTGCAAAAGGCAAGAATGTGAGAATGGAATTTTGTAGAAAGTGAACAAGAATTGGAGTAGGGATCTAACCAAGGATTTGAGGTGGTTTAAGGAGTGTTTTGAGGTGTTAAAATGTGTAGAAAACTTGTGGGAAGATTAGGAAAAGATTAAGGGTGGTTTAAGGATTGATTAGGGGTGAAAAATCACCCTTGTAGCAGTTTTTAGCAGGTCCGGGACCTAGGATATGCACCAAGTCCCGGACCACCCCTTAAAAACATGCCGAGAGTAATTGTAGGAATTGGTCCGGGACTTAAGTCCAGGACCAAGTGTAACACCCCTATTTAACATATTTATAGCGGAAATAAAATACTAAAGACGTACAGATCATCGGGTTCCAAACACCCGGTACCAACCTCACCAAAACACAACTTAATGATTACAAAAGTCACGGCCTGAACCACGAGAAAACTTTAACAAAAATAAGCAGTAATAAAACGTATACTCTCCAAGCCTAATCCCATCCCAATCACTCTTTCTCTTCGTGGCCACCTGTAAGATAACACGTACCTGCAAGATAAAACCAAGCAGCCCACCCGAGTGGGGTGGGTCAGTTCCCTGGAATGGAACTGGTACGATCCTCCAAAAACAACTTAAAATACAATTCATATAAATAATAACTTGAAACAAACACTTAAAACACTCAGAGGAATAAAGCATTTCACAATTCACCAAATCAAAATATCAAGATAAAACAAAAGTTAATCACTGAAAGATAAAGTTAGTGAACAAAATCACACCATGAATTAGTGGACATCCATTTCCTTAGTTAAACCCAATTCCCGTTAGGAGTAGAAAACTTAGATAGTCACAAAGGACTAGGAATGATGAATAGATCCAAGAATCAAGAACTCAAGAGTGGAATAATTTACTGGGAGATGGCCCCCACCGCCAGATATCAATGTCCATATGGACGAGGGATATACAGCCCCCTGCTGTCAGATTTAAATGTCCGATGGACGAGGGATATACAGCCCCCTGCTGTTAAATATCAATGCCCCTATGGGCGAGGGATATACAGCCCCCTGCTGTTAAATTAAAAATGTCCTGATGGACGAGGGATTACAGCCCCCTGCTGTTAAATATCAATGCCCCTATGGCGAGGATATACAACCCTCTGCTGTTACCATTGAAGACGCGCGCACGTCGAAAGAAAGATTTCCAAGATTGACCTTTTCCAAATTCCCACTAGACCACCAACTACCCAGAGCAATACCAAAACACTCGTCCTACAGAGTGCAGAAGCGTAAACCCTAAGCAGTCAATGTCTAACGGAAACCAAATAGAAAGAACCAATACCCATGTAAATTTCATGCCAAGGCTCAGTAGTCACACAAGCTGAGTTAGTCACACAACCAATTCCTTTTTAGAAATCCCTCTTAAAGTCAGTGACGTTTCCAAAACATTCCACAAGTCAATCATCAAAATATCGGAGTACGAGAAATCGTACCTGGTAAGTGAAGCACAATAACTAACTCGTAAAAGTGATTCCCCAACAGTAACCTATAATTAAGGTGTTCCAATGTCGATTAGTTAAGAGACTTATAAACTTAACAACCTTCTTCACTTACTGACTAACTAGTTCTAGGTTACCCTTATTCTTTTACAAAGGTTTGGCTCGACTTGTTAACTAAATCCTTTGTTAGGCCCATCTTATTTAGTTTGGGAATGATTTAGAATTTATTCCTGAGAGTGGCCCAAACTCTCTTTGGATTGTTAAAGTGGCTTTTGGAGTTCATAGACTTGGCTTAAGGGTTAGCCCAAGACCGATTTAAGTTATGTTGTGTAATTACTCTTGAATTATTAGTGATTATTTAATCACTCACTGACTAAAACCTAAGGTTTATATATAATAAACCTACTTATTATAACTATCACAAGGATTATTATTCCCTCAACCATATAATGTATTTATATACATGTATATTCATCAATATATGTATATCTTATGTATAAAATTTATCCATAGCATCTTAGGAAATTTTACTATATTTATTAATGTTCCATAACTTCTAGGCTTACGCAACTGACTTAGGTTTATAACATAATGTGTTTCCTTGATTTATTAAATATATATAAGTATACCCGTATTAGAAATTACTAAGACATTTCCCTATGTAATTCACCATATTTAAACAATCTTATTAATACAACCTTAAACTGTATTCTAAGTATATTTCATAAAGTATTTCTTTTACCATATCTTAAGGTTCTAGCTCTTATAAAGTTTAGTTATTATAAGTGGTACTTTAATTAGTTCCCTGTTTACTTTAAGTTACATCTTAATTCTTCTTTTTTTAAATGCGTATCAATAATATTTATATATATTTGTTCCTTAGTTTATTTAAAATATTAACCCCCATATAATATAACAAAATATAGGATAATTAAATTCCTTAATTTATATAAGTTCTTACTTAAGTAAGTAAATATACATATATGTAAATAATTTCTTTTCTCTTAAAAGCTTAATACAAAACATTTATAAACTTACTGTTATACAATGTTAATTTAGTTCCCTTTATTTCCCCCAGCTTAAAAGTTAATTAACCAACCTTACTTTAATTTTTGATTACATTAAAACTTTATATTATAGGTTATTCTTATGAAAACTCATAAACACAATTTTTAAAACCCTTTACCACTGCTCAAAATTCCCAAATTTAATATACAGTAACTATAACATTTTAGACATATTATAAAGTTTTTATTTCATAAAAATATCTTTTTAATTTATCCAAATAATTCCAGAAAACCCGTAACTTGTAAAATCATAACTTATGTTTAAAAACTCGAAAACCATAATAATTTACATCAAAATAAACTAGATAAAATAAGGAACCTATGGTTAAATTTCAAGTCAAAATACATTCGGGAAGATATTCAAATTAACCCAACAAGTTAAGACTATTTACTGGAATTTATTAAAACCCTTATAAACTAAATTCTGTAATGTTTTAATCTCGGCCGTCCAGATCTTATAACTATGATCGGACGGCCCTAAAGCTCCGAGTTCTTCAGCGCAGAGTTAAACCCAGTCGAGTACTAATTCGACGATTTCTCTCAACTCACAGAACCAAATCGATTGATTTTTGTTTCATTGGATCCGAAATTCAATTACGGTTCTAACGGTACCAATTATACGGCCTATGATGCACGAATTCGTGAAACCGATTCTGGGTTCGAACAAACTAGGGTTCATGGGTTTTCGGATTTCAATTTGCAAATTACTCTCAGTATAATGCATAATAGGATAAATTGATTAGTGGGTTAGGTCGGAAACGCAAGGACGATTAGCATAATCGGAAGGATTTGAAAAAACTCACCACAATTGCACGATTGAAGCGATTCAAATCGTTTTTTTTTTCTGGAAGGTTCCGACTTCAAACTGTTCGAGTAGCGAACTTTGGAGTCTGTAGATTACGTTCTAGATCGAGTTAGGCCATGTTTTTGGGCTCATTAGAAAGAAGAAAAACATAGATCTACACATTGATAACTAGAACTATCCTAACTCGCATTATCAGAAGCAAATTGACCCGAAAGTTACGAGTTTACCTGTCGTTTTTCTGTGATTTATGTGCTGACAAATCAGAGACTTTGGGCGACTATATCTTCCAAACGGTTACGAATCAGGCTTGGGAATAAACATGAAAGTTGTAGATGGATTAGAGATCTACACAACGAGCTATAGAAATCGAAATTTGGTTGAAAGACGAGGAAGTTATGGCAGACGAACTTTACCTGAAATCGCATGAAACTGGAATCTGGGTTACGAACTCGAAAGCTGGAAACTTTGGATCAACTTTCCCGTCGATGTAGAATGAGTTAGGGCTTGTACGAGTTAGGTTGTAAAGAGGGAATTAAGGAGAGAGAGTGGTGAAGACGGCATGGAAAAATATTGAGTAATGTGAAAGTTATAGCCGTCTAAAGTTAGGGCTAGGAGTGAAATCGGTTACGAAAATCAGGGAAGGAAAATCGGCTAAGTGTGGGCGACCTACTACAGAGTGACACGTGGCACTTCTTAAAATTTTGATTCAAAACTTCAATCTAACATAACTTTGGCTAGGATGATCCGTTTTTGACGTTCTTTTTATCGATCTTCATGGTTTTCCATAACCTATTATTGGTATAGGTTTCATGGGCTAGTTTGACCATTCTCAAAAAGTCAACTCTAGCAAGGCTTAATAGCTTTAAGGTTTCTAGAACTTTATATTGACTTTTATGTTTCAAAACCATGTTCCAACACTTCCTAAAATCTTTATAATATATTTGGAGTGCTTAATAATTTTCCCAAGATTTATTGACTTATAAATCTTATTATTAAATTCATAATACTATATAATAATGTATAATAATTAGGGTTAAATAGGAGAAAACCCCTAAATAATTCCATAATTCCATATAATAATTTAATATTCATAATCCATATAATAATTTAATTTAATATTCATAATTCCATATAATTTAAATTTTTAATAAAAGAATCCCTAAATTAATTTAAATTAATTTAGGGTATTTCAGCATATCCCCCTTAAAGAAACTTCGCCTCGAAGTTTAACATTCAACTAATAGGCACTCACACCGCTTCGGGTGTGCTGAGACCAATAATAACTTCAATGAAATTCCATACCATTCCAATCCTTTATCTCCATTTCAACATTCCACTCAAGGGTACCGAAATCAAAGTACCCGAAACCATAACAACGTGAATCAAAGTATAAACTGAAACAATACACACACAAACGTGACAAAGTACTGCCACAACGTAAAACTACGTACGTACATACACCTCTCATTACTAACAATGCAACGAGGCATAATCCGGATGAGATAACGAAGGAGGAGTATGCCAGCATATCCCCCTTAAAAGAGCTAAGGTACGCCCTCGTACCGCCACTAACGTGAATCCTCTCAGGATAGCAGAGTATCATGCAAATAGATGTGGGTACTTAACTGTCATGGAGTCCTCGGTCTCCCAAGTAGCTTCTCTACCCCATGAGTTCCCAAAGAACCTTCACTAGCTTAACTGATCTGCCCCTCGTTTCTCGGACTCTCGTGTCCAAGATCTGTATAGGAGTCTCCTCATACCTCAGTGTAGGCTCAATCTCTAACCTCTCTGGCTGCAAGTAGTTGAGGGGTCAGGCTATATACTTCTTCAACTGAGATACATGAACACATCGTGTACCTTCCCCAACTCAGCTGGTAGCTCGAGTCTGTAAGCAACTGGGCCCACACGCTCCGTAATCCTGTACGGGCCAACATACTTAGGGCTCAGCTTCCCCCTCATCCCGCGAATCTGAATATCCCTCTCATCGGGGACACTCGTAAGAAGACCATGTCTCCCCAACTGAAACTCGAGCTCTCTGTACGCAGATCCCATAAGACTTCTATCTGGACTGAGCTGCCCTCATGTGCTGCTGAATAACCCTAACGTCATCCTGCAGTGTCATGAATATACTCAGGCCCAATCAAGACCGCCTCAGCAGGGTCACTCCATGACAAGGGAGTCCGACACGGCCTGCCATATAGGGCCTGGAATGGTGCCATGCCGATAGACGCGTGGTAAGAGTTTATTATAGGAGAACTCTACTAAGTGTAGACGCTCTACCCAACTCCCCTGATATTCCAGAGCGACTGCTCGCAACATATCCTCTCCAAGGTCTAAATAGTCCTCTCAGTCTGCCCATCAGTCTGCGGGTGAAAAGCTGTGCTAAGTCGTAGCTGAGTCCCAAATGCCTCCTGTACCTGACGCAATATCGACTGAGGAAACGAGTGTCACGATCAGAGACGATCGTCTTCGGTACCCCATGGTACCGGATATGCTCTGTGGTAAACACCTCAGCTAGTTTGGGCACCTTCCATGTGTCCTTGATAGGTATGAACCTAGCTGTCTTGGTCAACCTATCGACTATAACCCAAATGGCGTTCAGGCCACCTCTAGCTGGAGGGAGACCGACCACAAAATCCATGCTGATGTCGTCAAACTTCCAGCACGGTACTGGAAGTGACTGAATCTGGCCGCCTGGTCGTCGATGCTCAAACTTCACTTTCTGACAGTGAGGCACCGAGAGACAAAATCAGCTACATCCCTCTTCATCCCGCTCCACCAGAATAATTGCTTCAAGTCCTTGTACATCTTGGTGGCTCCAGGGTGTACTGATAATGTCGAGGAATGAGCCTCTGAAAGAATCCTGGTCTGCAGCTCTGTCGTCATCCTGAGGAACGCAGAGTCTGCCTCTGACTCGAGGTGTCCCTCGCTGTCCAGCTCATAGTCGTACTTCAAACCGTCAGTCAACCCGTCTGCTAACTTCCTGTCTGATGCCCTGCAGATAAATGTCACTGTCCTGGGCTGCGTACCCTCCTCAGCTATCGTGGTCGTCTCTAATAGGGCGAGTAGTGAATAAGCTCTTCTTCTGCTCAGAGCGTCTGCCACGACATTCTCCTTCCCTTCTGTGTACTGAGGTGATGTCATAATCGCCAGTAGCT
Source organism: Limonium bicolor (assembly GCA_023374045.1). Classification (NCBI taxonomy): domain Eukaryota; kingdom Viridiplantae; phylum Streptophyta; class Magnoliopsida; order Caryophyllales; family Plumbaginaceae; genus Limonium; species Limonium bicolor. Next base: position 62,337,635 of record CM041778.1, on the reverse strand, counting down.
CAACCCCAACGTCGCTGTCTCAATTGAGCTCCTTCTGGGTCCAGATGTACTTCAGACTCTTATGGTCTGTCATAATCCGGACTGTGGCTCCGTACAAGTAATGTCGCCAGATCTTCAAGGCGAAGACTATGGCGAGGAGCTCAAGGTCGTGGGTGGGGTAGTTTTCCTCGTGCTTCTTCAGCTGTCTAGAAGCATACGCTACTACTCGGCCGTGCTGCATCAGTACTCCACCAATTCCTCTGCCTGAGGCATCGCAATATACCTCGTACCCCTCATTCCCCTCTGGATAGTCAATACTGGAGCTGTAGTCAAGGCGTCCTTCAGCGCCTTGAAGGAGACCTCACAAGCCTCTGTCCATACAAAAGGGCTGTCCTTCTTCATTAAGGAGGTCAAGGGCTTGGCCAGCCTGGAGAAGTCCTTCACAAAGCGTCTATAGTAGCCAGCCAACCCAAGGAAACTCCTAACCTCTGTCACGGTGCGAGGTCTATGCCAGCTCTGCACTGCCTCGATCTTAGCTGGGTCTACAGAAACTCCCTCAGCTGAGATCACGTGTCCAAGAAATGACACCTTGTCCAACCAAAATTCACACTTGCTGAACTTGGCATATAACTGTTTCTCCCTCAACGTCTCCAAGACTGTCCTCAAATGTTGCTCATGTTCCTCCTTGCTCTTGGAGAAGACTAGAATGTCATCAATAAATACGACTACCGACTTATCCAGCTGGGCTTGGAAGACCCTCTGCATCAAGTCCATAAATCTCGCGGTGCATTGGTCAGTCCAAACGGCATCACTGTGAACTCATAGTGGCCGTATCTGGTCCGGAAGGCTGTCTTCTCAATGTCTGGCTCAGCTACAGCTATCTGGTGATATCCGGATCGCAGATCAATCTTAGAGAACACCCTTGCTCCCCTCAGCTGGTCGAACAAGTCATCGATCCTGGGCAGTGGGTACTTGTTTTTGATCGTGACATTGTTCAACTCTCTGTAATCTATACACAGTCTCATGCTCCCGTCCTTCTTCTTGACAAACAGCACAGGAGCGCCCCAAGGTGAGACACTGGGTCTAATGAAACCCTTATCCAGTAGCTCCTGCAACTGCTTCTTTAACTCGACCATCTCAGCAGGGCCCATCCGGTAGGGAGCCTTAGCAATCGGTCCCGTGCCCGGTACGAGGTCGATGTTGAATTCAACCTCTCTCAGCGGTGGTAGTCCAGGTAGCTCCTCTGGAAAAACATCGGGGTACTCCGACACAATGGGAACGTCGCTCCTGAACTTCGGATCCGTCCTCAGATCCTGGGCATAGCAGTAGCAGTAGTAGGCAGTAGCGCCCTTGGACACTTCCTTCATCAGGGATAATGCTGATACAACCTTCACAGTCGGCTGCTTAGGCTGCATTCGGTATGATACTGTGATCCCTGTGGCTGACTTCAAGAGGAGACGATGCTCTGCGCAGTGTAGTCTACCTCTGTACCGCTGTAGCGTGTCCATGCCCACAATCATATCAAATCCCATGCCAGGGAAGACAATGGCGTCGAGAAGAAAGTCTGCTCCCTTGATGTGCATGCTCAGATTCTTGCACTGTTTGCTGCATTTGATCAACTCCTTGGATGGCAACAAAACTGAGCAATCATGGGTATCCTCTGTGGGGGCATTTATCTTGGTATGAAATGCTTGGGATATGAAGGAGTGGGAGGCTCCAGAATCAAACAAGACGGTGGCCTCCACTCCATTAATTTGGAATGTGCCTGCAATTATTGAATGAATTAAGTTCTAAGGCTTCTAGTAACTCTTCCAAGGCAGTTGTTCAAGGTTAATTGGTATACCTGTGATGACCGTTCCATTGCTCTTTGCTTGAGCCTGGTCCAACACATTCAGCCTGACCTCTAAATTTCCAGCTCCTACATGAAGAAATAATTTCTTAGAATTCTCATTCTTATTGAAAGCTTCATGAGCAGTTTAATGATTACAAGGCTGAAATTGTAAAGTACAAAGCTAGATCTGTCTAAAGGTCAGGTTTAATCTGCCAGGTTTCAGGTGAGTCTGGTTAATAACGGATGTGGGGGCTGTGTTGGGCTTGATTCTCTTCACTCCATGGTAGATGAGTCTAGCTGCCCCACCAAAGATCAGTACATCACCTGACTTCAGGAGGATCTTGGTGGAAAGGTCCATCCTCTTCTGGTCACCAAATAGGAACTCCGCGTCGTCTCCAAGTGATATGGAAACCACTGGAACTCCTTTGGTGATGGATTCTAGGGATTCATCCTTATCTTGATGCAACCCTAGCTTACCTTCTTTTCCATAAAAATTGATGATGCAGACGTCTGAGGTTAGGTCTGGGACGGGCTCATCCTCCAATTCTTGTGCTGCCTTAACTGCAGCTCTAATGATGGTCTGTAGTTCCTCCGGGATTGGTGGCACCTCCACTTCTTCATAGGTCTTGGTGGTGTGGTTCCACTTCTTGCCTAGGCACATGATCTTCACCTTCATGGTCGAACCGTTCTTGAAGGTAGGGGTGTAAAAATTTCCTTCCTTCACACCTAACTTCCTGATCTTGAGGACCAATGCATACTGGACTGCCGGGGTCAGGTACTCTCGTAGTAAGATCATCCCGGGTCTCAAGACCTCACACTTTCTGGTGGGTGTGGTTTGGCTTCAAAAGGGATTGGGTGTGGTATAGGGCAAAATAGGAAAGCAAATATCGAAAGCTGAGGAACAATTGTCATTAAATAAATAAGTCATGGTTCACAAATGGAATTGAAAGGTTCGTAACGAAATAAAAGGAAGGGTTTATAGTTCATCCCTTTTTACATTGACAACGAAAAGGAAAACTAGTCAATGAAATGTAAAGAAAGTAAAAGTCTAAGCCTCTTCGTGAGGGAAGTAGTCCTCACCAGGTGGGCTCGGGTCATCACTGGCTGCCTCGACACGGTCACCAGGTTGAGGATCGGTGCCTTGCCCGGCTCTGGGGATAGTTCTGTCCGGCCTCTGGGATAGTTCTGTCCCGGCCTCTGTGGATAGTTCTGTCCCGGCCTCGGTGGATGACTCTGGGCAGGGCGACCGGTAGATGGTCCAGCACCTCCTGTGCTACCTCGACCTCCTCCAGTAGTAGTAGCAACTGGGGCTCTAGCAGTGGTCCCGGTGGTGGGTTTGTAGTTCCAGAATCCGGGTTCTTGTGGCATTCGAATGATCTGTGCCCCTTCCTGCCGCAGTGGTGGCATTCCACCAGGTTGCCCTTACAATCCTTGCCCGGGTGGTCCTTCTTGCACCATTTGCAGAAGAACTTTCTCGCAAGTTGGTTCCCTGTTTCAGTCTCAAGGTTAGTAATTGATAACAAGATGTAATCACTTTAGGGTTTTATTTATCTCACCCTGAAATGGCTGAGAGCGGAGTGGCTCAGCATTAGTATAGGAGGGGACCATAGCCTTCTCATCCCTCCCCTTGTAAAACTTTCCCTTCCTCTCGTAGTTCTGGGAAAAGTTTCCTCCATTTCCTCTTTCTCCATTCCCCTTCCTCTTGCCTAGCACAGAGTCCTGGTAGGCAATGGTCGTCTCACAGTCATTCGCATCCTCCGCTAACTCCTGTGGTGACAATATATGTTAGTGGAGAAACCTTTGTGTACCAGAAATTTTAAATCACATTCCATACCTGTAGGGTCATCCCTCTGGTGGACCCGATCATAGTCATGATCTTGAAGTTCAGGCCGGTATGGAATTTGTCCACCAGATATCTTGGAGCGTAAGCTCCCTCTCCAATAACAGCAAAGTAGTTCCAAACTTGTTGTGGTACTCAGCAACAGAAAGACTCCCTTGCTTCAACTGCTCGAACTCGCTCCTCATCCTCTTCTGTAGATAGGATGGATAGAATTTAGCTCTCAGGGCCACCAGAAATGCCTGGAAGTCGAAGTTCGCCTGGGCCGTCAGCTCGGCTCTAGCGGTCTGCCACCATCGTGCGCGGGTCCCTGAAGAAAGTAGGCCGCTATGTACCTGACGATTCACTGGAACATGCAGAGAGGTGAAGGCCTTCTGCATCTCGTCTATATACTTCTCCAACGTCCTCGGTTCTGGCTGGCCTTCATAGATGGGAGGACGAAGGTCGTTAACCGCCTTCAGCCAGTTGAACTCCCGGGGACCATTCGGTGGTGGTGGTGGTGGTGGCTGTGGGATCTGAGCCTGCTGCTGGGCCAATGCAGCTGTCACTATCTGTGCTATGACCTCCGGGGTGACAGCGTCTGGTCCAAAGCCTCCTGAGGGTCCAGCTCCTCCTCTTCCTCCTCTTCGAGACATCTAGCTGGTATGACGGTTGTTGTTACTCAGAAGGCGTATCGTAAAGTCTAACTATCTATGTATTAACATTTATAACGTCCTAAGGACGGTTCGTATGTACATAATTAAAACATAAGTAGTAAGTATGGGGTAGGGTCACGCGCCTTTCTGGAATTCTCACTTCCCAATTCTACCCCAGTTCCCCAGTTTTAAGTGCACCTATAATCTAAGTATTTCACTCGGCTTGTTTTCTCGGGTTCAGAGCGTAACTACGCTCTGATACCAATTTCTGTAACGCCCCTATTTAACATATTTATAGCGGAAATAAAATACTAAAGACGTACAGATCATCGGGTTCCAAACACCCGGTACCAACCTCACCAAAACACAACTTAATGATTACAAAAGTCACGGCCTGAACCACGAGAAAACTTAACAAAAATAAGCAGAAGTAAAAACGTATAAACTCTCCAAGCCTAATCCCATCCCAATCACTCTTTCTCTTCGTGGCCACCTGTAAGATAACACGTACCTGCAAGATAAAACCAAGCAGCCCACCCCGAGGGGGGGTCAGTTCCCTGGAATGGAACTGGTACGATCCTCCAAAAACAACTTAAAATACAATTCTTAAATAAATAATAACTTGAAAAAAACACTTAAAACACTCAGAGAATAAAGCATTTCACAATCACCAAATCAAATATCAAGATAAAATAAAGTTTAATAACTGAAAGATAAAGTTAGTGGAACAAAATCACATGTGTTAGTGAACATCCATTTCCTTAGTTAAACCCAATTCCCGTTAGGAGTAGAAAACTCAGATAGTCACAAAGGACTAGGAATGATGAAATAGATCCAAGAATCAAGAACTCAAGAGTGGAATAATTTAACTGGGAGAGATGGCCCCCACCGCCAATATCAATGTCCATATGGACGAGGGATATACAGCCCCCTGCTGTCATAATGTCCTATGGACGAGGGATATACAGCCCCTGCTGTAAATATCAATGCCCCTATGGGCGAGGGATATACAGCCCCTGCTTAAATAATGTCCTATGGACGAGGGATATACAGCCCCCTGCTGTAAATATCAATGCCCCTATGGGCGAGGGATATACAGCCCCCTGCTGTTACCATTGAAGACGCGCGCACGTCGAAAGAAAGATTTCCAAGATTGACCTTTTCCAAATTCCCACTAGACCACCAACTACCCAGAGCAATACCAAAACACTCAGTCCTACAGAGTGCAGAAGCGTAAACCCTAAGCAGTCAATGTCTAACGGGACACCAAATAGAAAGAACCAATACCCATGTAAATTTCATGCTCAAGGCTCAGTTAGTCACACAAGCTGAGTTAGTCACACAACCAATTCCTTTTTAGAAATCCTCTTAAAGTCAGTTAGCGTTTCCAAAACATTCCACAAGTCAATCATCAAAAATATCGGAGTACGAGAAATCGTACCTGGTAAGTGAAGCACAATAACTAACTCGTAAAAGTGATTCCCCAACAGTAACCTATAATTAAGGTGTTCCAAATGTCGATTAGTTAAGAGACTTATAAACAACCTTCTTCACTTACTGACTAATAGTTCTAGGTTACCTTATTCTTTTACAAAGGTTTGGGCTCGACTTGTTAACTAAATCCTTTGTTAGGCCCATCTTATTTGTTTGGAATGATTTAGAATTTATTCCTGAGAGTGGCCCAAACTCTCTTTGGATTGTTAAAGTGGGCTTTTGGAGTTCATAGACTGGGCTTAATGGGTTAGCCCAAGACCGGGTTAAGTTATGTTGTGTAATTACTCTTGAATTATTAGTGATTATTTAATCACTCACTGACTAAAACCTAAGGTTTAATATATATATATATAACCTACTTATTATAACTATCACAGGATTATTACTTCCCTCAACCATATTAATGTATTTATATACATGTATATTATATATATATGTATATCTTTATGTATTAAAATTTATCCATAGCATCTTAGGAATTTTTACTATATTTATTAATGTTCATAACTTCTAGGCTTAACGCACAACTGACTTAAGTTTATAACATAATGTGTTTCCTTGATTATTAAATATATAAGTATACCCGATTAAAATTACTAAGACATTTCCCTATGTAATTCACCATATTTAAACAATCTTATTAATACAACCTTAAACTGTATTCTAAGTATATTTCATAAAGTATTTCTTTTACCATATCTTAAGGTTCTAGCTCTTATAAAGTTTAGTTATTATAAGTGGTACTTAATTAGTTCCTGATTTACTTTAAGTTACATCTTAATTCTCTTTTTTTAAAATGCGTATCAAATAATATTTATATATATTTGTTCCTTAGTTTATTTAAAATATTAACCCCCATAATATAATAAAAAATATAGGATAATTAAATTCCTTAATTTATATAAGTTCCTACTTAAGTAAGTAAATATACATATATGTAAATAATTTCTTTCTCTTAAAAGCTAATACAAAACATTTATAAACACTGTTATACAATGTTAATTTAGTTCCCTTTATTTCCCAGCTAAAAGTTAATTAACAAACCTTACTTTAATTTTTGATTACATTAAAAACTTTATATTATAGGTTATTCTTATGAAAAACTCATAAACACAATTTTTAAAACCCTTTACCACTGCTCAAAAATTCCCAAATTTAATATACAGTAACTATAACATTTTAGACATATTATAAAATTTTTATTTCATAAAAATATCTTTTTAATTTAGCCAAATAATTCCAGAAACCCGTAACTTGTAAAAATCATAACTTATGTTTAAAAACTCGAAAACCATAATAATTTACATCAAAATAAACTAGATAAAATAAGGAACCTATGGTTAAAATTTCAAGTCAAAATACATTCGGGAAGATATTCAAATTAACCCAACAAGTTAAGACTATTTACTGGAATTTATTAAAAACCCTTATAAACTAAATTCTGGAATGTTTTAATCTCGGCCGTCCAGATCTTATAAACTATGATCGGACGGCCCTAAAGCTCCGAGTTCTTCAGCGCAGAGTTAAACCCAGTCGAGTACTAATTCGACGATTTCTCTCAACTCACAGAACCAAATCGATTGATTTTGTTTCATTGGATCCGAAATTCAATTACGGTTCTAACGGTACCAATTATACGGCCTATGATGCACGAATTCGTGAAAACCGATTCTGGGTTCGAACAAACTAGGGTTCATGGGTTTTCGGATTTCGATTTGCAAATTACTCTCAGTATAATGCATAATAGGATAAATTGATTAGTGGGTTAGGTCGGAAACGCAAGGACGATTAGCATAATCGGAAGGATTTGAAGAAAACTCACCACAATTGCACGATTGAAGCGATTCGAAATCGTTTTTTTTTTTCTGGAAAGGTTCCGACTTCAAACTGTTCGAGAGTAGCGAACTTTGGAGGTCTGTAGATACGTTCTAGATCGAGTTAGGCCATGTTTTGGGCTCATTAGAAAGAAGAAACATAGATCTACACATTGATAAACTAGAACTAATCCTAACTCGCATTATACAGAAAGCTGACCCGAAAGTTACGAGTTTACCTGTCGTTTTTCTGTGATTTTATGTGCTGACAAATCAGAGACTTGGGCGACTATATCTTCCAAACGGTTACGAATCAGGCTTGGGAATAAACATGAAAGTTGTAGATGGATTAGAGATCTACAAACGAGCTATAGAAATCGAAATTTGGTTGAAAGACGAGGAAGTTATGGCAAGACGAACTTTACCTGAAATCGCATGAAAACTGGAATCTGGGTTACGAACTCGAAAGCTGGAAACTTTGGATCAACTTTCCCGTCGATGTAGAATGAGTTAGGGCTTGTATGAGTTACGGTTGTAAAGAGGGAATTAAGGAGAAGAGAGTGGTGAAGACGGCATGGAAAAATATTGAGTAATGTGAAAGTTATAGCCGTCTAAAGTTAGGGCTAGGAAGTGAAATCGGTTACGAAAATCAGGGAAGGAAATCGGCTAAGTGTGGGCGACCTACTACAGAGTGACACGTGGCACTTCTAAATTTGATTCAAAAACTTCAATCTAAATAACTTTGGCTAGGATGATCCGTTTTTGACGTTCTTTTATCGATCTTCATGGTTTTCCATAACTATTATTGGTATAGGTTTCATGGGCTAGTTTGACATTCTAAAAAGTCAACTCTAGCAAGGCTTAATAAGCTTTAAGGTTCTAGAACTTTATATTGACTTTTATGTTTCAAAACCATGTTCAACACTTCCTAAAATCTTTATAATATATTTGGAGTGCTTAATAATTTTCCCAAGATTTATTGACTTATAAATCTTATTAAATTCATAATACTATATAATAATGTATAATAATTAGGGTTAAATAGGAGAAAACCCCTAAAAAATTCCATAATTCCATATAATAATTAATATCATAATTCCATATAATTTAATTTAATATTCATAATTCCATATAATAATTAAATTTTAATAAAAGAAATCCCCTAAATTAATTTAAATTAATTTAGGGGTATTTCACCAAGTCCCGGACCAGTGGTGTAAAATGTAGCCGAGAGTTTGCTAGTGTATTGGTCCGGGACTAGGGTCCGGACCAGGTCCTGGACCACCCCAGAATTCAACAGGAAGTGTTTTAAGGCTTTAAAACATGGGGGATTGAATGTCATTGGTTTTAGATGATGTTTAGGAGTTGTTGGTGACCTTTAAAGGTCCTAAGAAGTATAAACAAAGGTTGGAAGTGATTGAGAAGTGGTGTGAAGTACTTAAGTAAGTATTAGTTAAACCGGAATAACGGGATAAGGGTGGGTAAGTACGGGAGTAGCAATAATGTACATACGTAACACCTTAATAATAATTGAACCATTTGACATGTAATTAGTGGTTCAAGAATATGATTCGAGGAACAAGGGTGAGCCAAAGAACATGAGGACCCCCGGTAAAGATAAACCCGGTGAAAGGTATGATTTCCATGCTCTGTATCCTAACTGGTTACCCCGATTTGTGTGTCGTTTGATTGTGTGAACACCTAACAAGATAAATGCACGAATCGGTTGTATGTACTTCTGTTGGTATTGTGTTGTTTGTGGATGGATTGTGTTCCTTAATTAAAGTTTGTATAATTCACGAAATGTGGATTGGGAATGAATTGCTTGATTGAGATTGTGTTGGTAGTGCGATCATATTGAGTCTTGTGTGAGTAGAGACTCGTAGAAGGAGTCAAGTGCAAACTAATAAATGGTGGAAACTCACTACGTCTATTGAAACCACACGGTAACATCAACTACGAACGCACTAAATCGTGAGAGAGCATACGGGAGTAGCAACCTCCCGATAAAGGTTAGAGAACCAAAACGAATAAATACACACAATAAATATTAGTGGAAGTATATGAGTAACCTCTAAACTAGAGGATTGGAAATTTGTTCGAAATACGAACCTGAGTAAAGTAATGAATGGTAAGGGATCACCAAACCCTAGAAATATAGTCGAACCCCAATGAGAGGAACCGACTAGCATGAGCAGTGTCCCGAACATGAGAGTATTCTAAGTTGGTTGAAACCTTAAATCTTGGAATACTAGACATTGAGGAATTCCTATGATGTTAGATGCCATCGAGGAGAGATACTTCTAGGCTAATCCTTGAGATTGTGAATTGACTCCAAGAGTGGGGTTTTGGGAATTTGAGTAGCCGGTAGTGAACGGACATTGAGTATTTGAGGAGCTAATTGTATAGCCCTATTTGAATTTGAGCCCGGTGGTGGGTCTTGTGCATGACCTGCCGGAGGTCGTGAGATCGGCTTAACATATATCTTGAGTATTGAGTATTGACTTGGGAAACTGGAGTATTGAGTATTGAGTATGGAATCGAGTATGTGAGTATTGAGAATGAGTTGTGACGTGGGACTGAGAATTTGAGTGGAGGGGAATTGAGTTTAGGTGTTGTAGACCTTGTTGAGATTGTGAGTAAGGTACCCAAGGGAGTGGGTAGTACATGAGTAGTTGAGTAAGGCATGGTGAGGTAGAAAACCCTCAAGTCTAATTAAAGAACATATTGAACCAACCCTTGATGTGTGTGATAGTGCTTGTGTTCAATGTTGAACTTGATTGTGAATGTATATATAATGTATGTGTATGCATGCTGTTGTGCTAAAATGAACCGCATGCTCTTGACCAATTAGTTGGCGTACCCGCGCTAGTACGCGGGGTATGCGGAAGTCATATTCAGCGTAAGCTGACCCCTAGGGGGAACATTTTAGTGTGCAGGTACCGAAGTGAGTACGAACACTGTAAGAGTCTAACAGCTAAGCGGACACCATTCGAGAGCAGGGAAGGGGGTGTTATTGATAGGGTAGTTTAAGGAAATTATATTTAGTATTGTGGATTTTTAAGACCGAAGGGTCATTGATAAACTGGGAATTGTAGAACTCGGTATAGTATTGAATGGGTATTGATTGTAATTGTGGTGTTAATGGTTGTATTGACTTGGGAATTGTTTAAGTAAAGGAAGTATCTTTGTATAGTGTACTCGGTATAAGACCCATCAGACCGATGTTGTATTTGTTGTAGTGATTGATTTTGGATTGGCCTAGTTAGTCACGTGGGTGACTAACGGCATTGTTTCACCCCCGGTTGAGTTGGAACTACCGCTGCGTTGTTGTTGATATATGAGACAGGATAGAGGATAATGGTGTGATTACCGGTAGGGGTGTTACAAGTAGGTTCAGCCAAAACCAAAATCGACCATATCAATCTTACAACTGTAATCAGCAAGGTAATACTGGAACTGGAGACCGAGTATGCTTCAAATGCCTGAAACCAGGGCACTACGCCAACAACTGTCCACTCAAGAAAAAAGATGATCGTGAGCAATCATCACTGATGGCAAATTCAGCATGGGGAGACTCTAACTCAGAAGAACCTGAAATTGGAACATCAAGCTTAATCTGCCTTATGGCTCATAAAGTCAGGTATGCAAGAGTCCCTTTTCAGAGGTAACTGAATATTTCTCAGACTCATGTGCTGTTCCTTCTTTAGATTTATCTACTTACTACATAGACCCCAATCATCCTGAATTCGAATTAACTGAAGAACAAGAAAGGATAGCTTTTCTTTACGAAGAAATTCATGTGTTAAAGGGTCATATCAACAACGACCGGCTTAAGTTGCAAAAGTCTGAAGAAAAGGCCGAAAAACTTGAAAGTGAGTTAAGAGATGCTCACAGTCTCATCGGTTCCTTAAAAACTCAAGTTTCTTGCCTACAGAAAAATCGTTCCAAAGTCCCTCAAAAATTCTTCAAACCAATTACCTTTGTTCGTGAGGTTGCTGCCATGCAAAAACCGAAATTCTTTGAAAACAAACTCCGTGAGTCAAATGAAAGACACGTTCGACTCGAGAAAGAGGTCGATTCCCTGAATATCGCTCTTAAAAAGGCAGGATGGAATCGGAATCTCATCATCGAATCCCCCTCACTGGCTGAAAAACAAAGGTAAAGTTAATTGCCCAAAATGGCCTCAAAACCCAATGATCTTCAAAGAAGAAAATTCCAAAAAGAAAAATTTGAAAACAAATTTCATTGGCAAAAAAAGTATGTTCATCTACCTTCTTATTAATTTGTGGTTACTGTGGCTACGACGGGCATATTCACTCATCATGTCATAAGCTTGGCAGAGATTTATCTTTCAATATGCAACGTTTACATACTCTGTCTAAAGCACGACATCTTCACAGCTCTTTTGATTCAAAGAGGGAACCCAAGTTCGCCTGGGTTCCCAAGTCTAACATCTGATTGTTTTGTAGGGAGAGACCGGGACAATGACTCATGGTTTCTAGATAGTGGATGCTCACGACATATGACAGGAGACCCTGACAAGTTCACGACTCTCTCTCAACACCATGAGGGAAAGGTAACTTTTGGCGACAATGCTCATGGTGAAATCATTGGTATTGGAACCGTCGGTAATCCCTCCCTCTTTAAAATAGAAAATGCCAATTTAGTAGATGGTCTTGGCAATAGCCTTCTAATTATTCTCAAATATGTGATCTCTCTAACGTTGTTTCTTTTCGGCCTCTGACTGCAAAATCTTTGATGAGCAAACAGGTCTTCTAAAAGCCCTTGGTGTAAGGGTGAATAATCTTTACAAGTTATCTCTTGAAAACCCTAACCTAGATGGCACTCTCTCTCTCAGTGTACAGGACAAAAATATTCCCCTATGGCACTTTCATTTAGGTCATGCACACGGCAAACTCCTCAACAAAATCAAAAACAGAAATCTTGTAGTAGGACTTCCTCAGACAAACTTCTTCCAGACCGACACCCTCTGTCCTGCGTGCGTATGTTAGGGTAAAACCTAATGGTAAATTGTTGTTGGGGGTTTAACCTAACGACAAGTGTACCGGTCGATTATAGCAAGTTTTAATCTCGGAGTATTCCCTGAGTGTCGAACCAAAGGTGGTAGTGTCTAGTTTAATTTCTACTTACACACAAAACAAGAATAATATAAAAATAACAGGAAATTGGGGGGGTTTTGTATGTGATAGTGAATGTTGTAAAAGAGTTCAATAAGCAAAAATAACAGGTAAATAATTGTTTGATTTTTTTTGATAAAGGAAATTCCGGTTTACTACTTCTCTCTAGATTTGCAATTTCTTCCCCTAAGTGATTTCTACAGAATTCTGAATAAAACCCTAGAATAAGGATAACTCGTATTCGGTCTCCCGCTCCACGAATTCTAATTAGCAAAGACTGAATCCTAACTCTCGTTATGAATCCACTGTTCACTAATCGCTTTAAGCATAGTCTAGATTAATGGTCAGCTAGTGGTTTAGAGGAATTAACATCTCTATACTAACTGGTTCTTTCCCTGTAGTTAATTGATAGCCGCAGTTCTCACTTATAAGCTAACAAACTGATAAACTCAATAATTGATCAGATTAAAAAGTTTAGGAATTCATAAGGGAAAAGAACTTTATTCTATTGTACTACAGAAAATCACAAAGGTTCAGAAATAATTATTCTAGAGATACATAGTAAACCGAAATTAAAAGTGACTACTCAACCATGGACAAAATAACAATGCTCAATATAAACAGCATAAGGATAGAGGGATTTAGCAGAAAAACTAATTTTAGAATCCGTCGCCGATTTGCAATTTCTACCCTCGTCTGTGTCACGTCCGGCTATCTTGGGTCGGACGTAGATCCGGACGCGGTATTCAGGTCCTGTCCGGATCCAGACGTCAATCCGGACGCGTCTAAATGAAGCCCCGTGAGCAGGTTTCTATTTGTGAGTGAGGGAGAAGAGTTACGGAGGAAAATTGTCGTGTTTAGACTCAGAGAGTTGGTACGAATTGAAATGGAGGCTGAGAGCAAGGTTGTAAAAATGGTACGAGAGACCAATACGGACTATAGAGAGTACGTGATACGGAAGTATCAATACGGATAAAACGGGGAACCAATACGGATTAAACAGTAATATTTAAATAATAAAAACGTATAATAAATATTTATAATTTGAAATATGTTCCACTTTGTACATAATATTAGATTTTGTTATCAATACCTTCAAATTGCATATTTATATATTATAAATTTATCGCATTCTTGAACTATAAGAAGTTTGTAGAAGTTTTGTTGAGTGATTGGATAAGTTACATAAGTGAATTTTAAGAAAATGTCACACTAGTACTAAGTAGGAAAAAAACAAAAAATAGTAGGATTGAAAAGTCATTGGTATAATTAAATTTACTCTAAAAAATATTCAATCTATAGTTAATGGTGGTGTGTGCTTAATAACATCATTTTTCTTAAGTAAAACCCTATATAAGGTCAACATTATATTCATTTAGGAATTAATAGAAAAAATTAGTCTTCTTTTTGCTCCAGTCAAATCGTTGTCTTTAATAATTTATTGTATTCTTTAAAAATACGGTAAATACGGAAATACAGATGATTATACGGTCGTACGCCACCACGAGACGGGGTGTTCAATGAAACGGATTTCATACGGCCGTATCAATACGTTTAATTACAAAAACGGGCGATACGCCGTATAAACGGGCGTACGTACCGTTTTTTACAACCATGGCTGAGAGAAGGTTAAAATTGGCTTAGAAATAAACATAGGTTGTGGAAGTTAGGTACGAGCATGGGCATAGGCTTAACATATGAGTATGGGTGTATGTTATTAATGCTGAGGTATGGGTTAAACGCCGCTCGGCTGATAATTGCGCCGAAGCCTGATTATCAGCGTGATGTATTTTATTTTTCGTTTCTGTGTGACGTCCGGATCGTGTCGGATCCGGACGTGAGACAACGGTTTTAGATCTGAAACTCGGGTTATGTCCGGATCTTTGTCCGGATCCGGACAAGACATAGGACTTTGGATCTGGAATTTGGGTCACGTCCGGCTTGCGTCCGGATCCGGACATGTGACGTCCGGATTTGCGTTCGGCTATCGTGACCCGGACGTGACAATCTTTGCCTCTTTTTCCGGATTTGTTCCCCTTTGTTGCGTGAAATCCTTATGATGTAAAATCTTCATTCCCTGGGTTTTCCTATCTTTAGCATAAAATGCATCAGTTCATATCAAAACATCAAATTTAGGAAAAACACATAATAAGTGGGAAACATTGCCTGAATTGTTATAGATTATAAGATAATTAGACCCTAAAAAGCCTATATTTTCACACTTATCAGCGTACAAGGGAAACATTCGAGAGTAAGTTTTCCAGGTAAAACAGAGATGTCTACATCATCTCCGCTGGACATGCTGCACATGGATCTATGTGGACCAATGCGTGTTCAAAGCAAGAGTGGTAAGAAGTACGCTCTAGTCATCGTCGATGACTACTCGCGCTGGACATGGGTACTCTTTCTTAAGAACAAATCGGAGACATTCTTTGAATTCGAAACCCTGTTCAAAATGATTACTAACAAACTGTCCACTACTGTCAAGACAATTCGTTCTGACAACGGTACAGAATTTTGCAATATCCAGTTTTCAGAATTTTACAGGACAAAGGGAATCATGCATCAAACATCAGCTGCTCGTACTCCATAACAAAACGGAGTAGTAGAACGAAAGAATCGCACCTTGGTAGAAATGGCAAGAACAATGCTCATTGACAGTAACCTCCCAGCTTCATACTGGGCAGAAGCTATCAACACTGCAACATACATCTGAATCGAGCGTCAATTCATCCTTTCATCGGCAAAACCCCATATGAAATTATCAAAGGTCGTCCTCTTTCAGTAAACTCATCTACGGCGCTTTGGATGCAGTGTTTCATACGCAATAATGGAAAAGACAATCTAGGAAAGTTTGCATCTAAAAGTGATGAAGGAATCTTCCTTGGAACTCATCGCATAGTCGAGCTTATAGAGTACTCAACAAACGAACATCGTGTCTTGAAGAAAGTCCTCACATCCGCTTTGAAGAACTTTCTAATTCCAGTGACTACGAGCACAATCCACATGAACCTCATGAAGATGCCTCAGATACTACCTTCATTGAAATTCCAGTAGCTACCATCCCTCCACCACAAACACCTCTTCCGACAGACTCATCTTCCGACAGCGACGATGATCCTGATGACTCATTCAAGGATGCCTCACCTACCCCCACAAACGACCTACAACCTCCTCCATAACCACACAACCACAACCACACCTAACAATCACCAAACACCAGATCCCTCCACTAGTCTTCCATCAACCACCGCAAGAAAATTCCAACAAGCCTCTGCTCATCAATTCACTCAAATCCTTAGTGATCCTTCTAAAGGAGTTCAAACACGTAGTGAGACCCATCAAAATCTTTGTGCTTTTAATGCTCTCCTATCCACCATCGAACCTAAGAATGTCCAACAAGCCCTACAAGACCATGACTGGATACTCGCCATGCAAGAAGAACTACATTCTCTGCAACGACATTCCGTCTGGCGACTTGTTCCCTGTCCAACCAACCATAAACCAATCGGTACTAAGTGGGTGTTTCGCAACAAGTTAGATGATCAAGGGAATCTCTCTCGCAACAAAGCTAGACTCGTAGTTCAGGGATACGCCCAAGCTGAAGGAATTGATTATGATGAGACTTATGCTCCAGTAGCTCGAATTGAGGCAATTCGAATACTCGTGGCCTACGCGGCTCATCGAGGTATGAAGCACTACCAAATGGATGTAAAAACTGCATTTTTACATGGATACATTGACAGAGATGTTTATGTTGCTCAACCACCGGGATTCGAAAACCCACACCACCCGGAGTATGTCTACAAGTTAGACAAAGCGTTATATGGCCTGAAGCAGGCACTCGGGCTTGGTATGAGCGTCTCTCATCTTACTTATTGTCTCATGGATTCATTCGAGGTAAGGTGGACAAAACTCTTTTCACTCTCACCAAAGGTGAAGACATACTCATTGTTCAAATCTACGTGGATGATATAATTTATGGATCCACTATTCCTGAATTATGCTCATTCTTTTCTGATCTCATGAGTAAAGAGTTTGAAATGAGTGCTCTTGGAGAATTAAAATTCTTTTTAGGTCTTCAAATCATTCACAAGAAAACGGGACTCAAATTCATCAACAAAAATACATTCACAAGCTCCTACTCAAATACAAGATGCAGGATTCGAAAGCCACACCTACTCCAATTTCCGCAACAGAGAAACTACATCTGGATGAAAAAGGAATCGCCGTTGATGCTACACTATACAGAGGTATGATAGGTTCTCTTCTTTATTTAACAGCAAGTAGGCCTGACATTCTCTATGCTGCATGAAATACCCCAAATTAATAAACATGGATTAAATATCTAATCACATTAATTAAGGCCTAAACATGCCTTAAAAGTCAACTGAGAACAACAGTGGTCAACACAAAGCAAGATGTTGCACCCTTTGACAGTTTAGGGTAAATAAATACCCAAATGAACTTCTTAGGACCTAAAATTTGTCCTAATCATATTAACACATTACTAAACATATTACAATTGTTGGACAACACTCCAACACAAATAACAAGCACTTTCATGCTTCAAGGTCAAGTAGGGCAAAAATGTGCTCTAAGAATACCTTAAAGGTCTAATGACCTATAAATGATATAAAATTGGATACCATGATCAAATATCATGTAAGGAACACAAAAAAACCGTTCTCAAAGAAAACCAAGCTCATAAACACCTTGCAACACAAAATGTGCGCTAAAACTCCTCAAAGCACGTTTTTGTGTAACTGCCTTCTAAATTGGCTTTTAAATGGGCTTAAAGGTTATAATTACCTATAAATATGATAATATATCATATATAATGTTAGGAATTTAATTCCAGAAATTTACAAATTTTTACAAATTTAATATTAAAATATTAATAAAACCCTAAAAGGGGGCCCGTTGAGTCAACATTGACTAAGAATGGTCAAGAGGTCAAAGTTTGATCCCTTGGACCTTATGGATTCGACAGTCACAGGCTGTGGGAGTTTAAATTCGACACTTTCAACCCAAGAAACAAGGTTCCAACACCTTTCCATGTTTTAAGGGACCACTTTTGCCTTTACAATACAATAATGTAAATATTCAACCTTGGCTCCTTATTTGATTAATTCATCCTTCAAAAAACGTGAGAGGCTCCACTTGAGAGGCTCCAGCCCCTCCAATAATCGATGCCAGCCCCTTTGGTGAGTCATCAATCACCAAAATACAATAAACAAGTCAAAAATGAGTATTAAGGCAAAATTTGACCTAATCTCTCATTAGCCTTGCTTCCAATCGACATCAAGGCTCTCCATCCTCCCTTTGGCTTCTCAAGTCTGGCTAACACACCAATAACATAGAATAACACCTTGATACCTAGGTAAGCTTAATTAGTCATTTTATGTTCAATTTCTTCACGAATCTTTCCTCTTTCGGTGGATCTAAGTATCAACCACTTCCATCCATGGATATAGGTTGTTTTGGAGGTTAAATTAAGGACAAATCTCGGCCATAACAAGGGAAGAAGGTGGAGAAACCCAATCTTGTTCTTAAGGTACAAAAATGTGCTTTAAGCACTTATCTTTTGATTCTCTTTAGATCCGGTTGTAAAACCTGTTCTCCTAGCCTTATAATCTTCTTCTTAACATACTTATTCAGTGGATCTATCAAGAGCCTCAAGGTATAGCCAGATCCAAGCCAAAAACACCATTTTTGGCATTTTAAACAAGGTAAAAATTAGCCATCTTCCAAGCTAGTTAACATGGTTTTGTACCTTGTTTTAAGAGTGTTTTGATACTCTTTCTCTACTGGAAAATAGGGCCGAGGTAGAACTCCAACAAACTTGAAGTATAAGGTAAATCTTACCTTGAAATATACATTAAAACACTTCTTATGGTTAGATCTTGCTTGGAGACTAACTATGCCTTGGTTTCTATTTGAAAACATGTAAAAGAAGCTGTGGAAATTTTATTCCTAAGCTGGCCGAACCAAACAAGGCTTTATCTAAGCAAAAACAAGGTATAAATCACTTAAACCTTCACTTGGTACATTAATATGTGTTTATACATATTTGAATAATATGTGCCGTGAGTGAACAAGGATATTAAGGTCTTATTTTGATCCTAGGTGATTAAGGAATGGTTTAATAAATTTTATAACTAATTAAACAAGCATAATTGTCAAATTTAAGACATTATGTGGAAAATTGGTAATTAATGGAAAGATATGGGAGAGGCCGAAAGTTTACAGCATTTTTGGACATTTATGTGTAATTCATTTTATAAGCTAATGTTTGTAATAAGGCCATGTACTTTAGGCCATTTTATTTATGCATTTATAAGCTTTTAATTAAGTTTAAGTGGTGAAAATGAATTACCGCAAAGAAATGGGGTATTAGGCGTAATTAAATTAAATTTGGGGGCTATATATTAATAAGGCCGAAATTTAGAGATTTAAAGGTGTTGAAATAAAAATTATAAGATTATATAAAGTTTTGGGGTTAAATGGTGATTTCTAGAAAATATGGTATAAAACCGTAATATAAGGAGTTTGGTGGTCAAGGAAATATTAAGGTGGTCAACCTTGACCATATGGTAGGTTTTGACCAAATTAGATAAGTTAAATAACTTATTTAAGGTTTTATAATAAGATAAGTATTTAATTGTAACAATTTTATAACATATGTGGTGAATATGTTATTACCGAAAATTAAGGGTGTATAATGGTATTATAAACACCCATGGGCTATTAGGAATTTTTAGGAATTTATTGGGTTGATTTTGGAATTAAGATAAACTATATATGTATAATATATAGTTATTATGTAATTATGACACTTTGGGAAATATATGAGGTGGTATATTAAATACCGAAAGTTTATGGGTTAATAAGGATATTATAACCCTTTGGTGAAATTTGGTGATTTTTAGAATTATATAAGGGTATTTAATAAGATATGTGTATAATATATAGTTTTAATGAATTATTAAACTATATGTTATAAATTGAGCCTAATGGAAATATAAAATATATAGTGAGGTCTGTTCGGTTATTAAAAAAAATAACCATAGGTTATACTTTTTATAAGTTAGAAATGTTATATTAAATGGTATATATAACATGGTATAAATAATGAGGCGATTTTGTAAATAAAGGAAACTATGGTTTATGGAAAAGAATAAGGTTTAATATATGTGCCTATGCGGCAATATATAATAGTTTTGTAAAAACTATAGGTTATAAATTAAAGGAAATAAAAATATCATATCAAATGATATTAGAATATGGTATAACATTACATAATGTTATGTGGTCAAAATGGGATTTAAATAAACTATAGTGCTGTACCGAAAATAAAGGTTGGAAAATGAATTTTAGACTAAGGTCTATAATGTTATAAATGTTATAACAATTATATGGGTTAGATGAAATTAATATAAGGAAGGATACTCACATTAAATAATGTGACAAACTATGAATAAATAGGATTTATAAACTAAGGTTTATATCGAATAAAGCATATGAGTTGTAAATGTACAACATAAAAGGTTACATAATATTAGGATAACAATCTTAATATAAGTTGTAATATAATACAACTAATGGGAATAATCATCTAAAAGAAGATGATAAAATGTAACATATAATATAAGAGTTTATTAAACTCACGAAGTTTACCTACGTGGTAAATATATACATACACAAGAATAATGTATATAAAGATGAATATATGATATGGTTGGAAACCATATAATATAATGGTGGTGGTTATTACATGGAAATAGTTTATAAACTATAAGTTATGAGTTTTTGAATGCAAATATTATTTGCTAAGATAATGGATAATATAATACAATGTATTATAATGGATGGTGGGAAAATAATACAATATAATATAATCATGCATGCATACATGCAACTATAGGTTATGTACCTAAACTAGATGGTGGATAGGATTTAAAGAAATATAATGAAATTAAACTTAACAGTCGAAATGTTTTGACGTACGAGTTTAGTAACAAAGCCGACTGGTTTAGAGAAACCCGTAACAAACAACTGTAGAAAGCAGGGATGAACTGTCGGGGTTACTTGTTATTCGGAAATACCGGATGTAGTTAGTCATGGAGACTGACTTATAGTTTTAATACCGTTTAGATCATACTTCAGACAAGGACGATTGACGAGCTAGTGGACTACACTGCGCATCCTAGGTCTTGGTGAACGGTATGTAAAGGGGTTTGATCCGAGTTGTCCTAAGGAAGCTCCTTGGGCTCGGATTTGGTTGATATCACTTGTGTGTTAAGTGTTTTGGATATATGTATGTGATTGTGTGCTACTGCATTAATTATTTATGCACGAGCATCCTACGGGACTAACACTACGTCGACTATAGATCGACTTATATAAACATACATATACGTTATTGTGATGACATGACGGTTACTTGATATAATACCATAGTATTAATATTAAGTATATGGTAACCTAAGTAAAACACTTAGGGATGAGTCACGACATTGTCGGTCTCTAGAGCATGGATCTCGAACATGAATATAACCTAGATTACTTCTAGGTATGCGTGAGACCCATTGGGCAGCTAATTAATAATTATTCTCCATAAGACTAAGAACATATCTTAAACATTATGAGAGAGAGAGATGGTATGAGTTGAGGTGAGGAATCCCGGTAGTTTACGAACTACTTGGTTGCGCATTTGTGATCACTGAGGGGTACCCGATCGGGTTCCGCTCCAGGTTATACCCAACGAGCCCAAACTGGATCGTGGGTCAGGTGGCTACGGCCTTTATATGGACGTCTTACGAGACATAAGAGAGTCAGGGGCCTCCGGACCTCTGGCGAAATGAGCACCTTTGTGTGTACGGGAGGACTACTGTCCATGGTGAGGTTATCGGGTTGTCCTAACATGACGCCCAACTGGTATTAATAATTAAACATGGTTTGGATGGGGCCTTAAAGGCCAAATTAAAAACTATGGAAACTGTACGCTACGGCGATTGTACATTGTACATATGGATGGGGCTTGAAGGCCAAATTAACTTAAATTAACAAAGGATGGCATACGCTACCGCGATTGTACATTATATTGTTATTATTCGATACGTCGATATACAGTTGTGGTTTGTGATATTAAATGAATGTTTGGATTGGATGGATGGTTAAATGTTTATGGATATTTGGATGGATGATTATGTATATTGTACATTCATATTACAGTATTGTTTATAACTGTAAAATGGTAAAGCATGAAATCAATCTAATAATAAAGATGGTTAAAATGACTAAGTGACCATTAGGGTCCAGGCCCGGCATACTCAGCGACTATCGCTGATACTACACCATTACAGGTTGTTGATTATTGTCGAAGCCGAAGAGCGGGAACAGGGTAATTGGAGTTTTACCTTAATTATTACAGCACATGGAGTTTGTCTATATGACAATGAAGATGGTGAATTGTATTATGGTAAGGTTATGTATATTCAGGATTGGGTAGACGCTCACTTGTCGATGTTTATGATTTATGGACTTAGTATGATGTATAGGAGTTTCTCGTTATCACGGCGGTTAGCAGTTTGTTTATGTTGGAAGTTGGATGTAGTTTGGCTTCGTTGCTCGCATGGGCGAGTAATGGCCGGTGACACCCGAGTGAGTATTGTTATTGTTCTTTATTTTCCGCTGCGAGACGTTTTATTTATTGCTACGTGGGAGACTATTACGTGATTATGGAGAGGGGTGTTACAAAAGTGGTATCAGAGCGGAGTATCGCTCTGATGACGAGGAAATAGGTTAAGACAGTGAGCTTAGGACTTGAGAAATTACGGGAAACTTTTATGAAGTATGAGACGATTCGTCTTAGAAAGATATTGTGTCTAGTAACGCAAATTGCGTGATACATTAGCCTTAGAGGCAATTCAATATCTATTGATTGTGTACGGTAATTACCGAGTATTTATGTGACATACTGTACTACAGATGTCTGGGGGAACTAGAGGGCGTTGTACTGGAAGAGGTGGAGGCGGTGACCCCGTCATTCCAGGAGTTGCAGAGACAATTGCTGCTGTTCTTGCACAGCTGGGTACTCAAATAGGAGGAGCACCAGCCCACCCGCCACAGCCCAGGGAAACGAACTGGCTGAAGTCAGTTAGCGAGACCCGACCACCTACATATTCAGGGGAGCCAGACCCCGTAGCTTTGGAGAGATTCATAGTTGAACATGAGAAAGCCTACGAAGCTTTACAAGTACCTGCCAACCAGAAGGTTGTCATTGCTGCTTTCCATCTGAAGGATGCAGCCAGCACTTGGTGGAGGTTGGTCAAGGACCATCACCTGGCTACGCCCGACTTTTCGTGGGCTGCCTTTGTAGAGTTGCTGAGGGGGAAGTACTACCCAGCACATCTTAAACAGAAGAAGCGCCATGAGTTCGAGACATTAACCCAGGGAGGTCTGACCGTGGATGAGTACTACGCTCGATTCATTGGTCTACTGGACTTCATCCCCGGTGTGGATTACTCAGAAACCGTTAAGATCGAGAAGTTCCGGGGAGGACTATTGTTGCGCATCCAGATGGCGATAAGTGCTACCCTCTACACTACCATCCAGGTATTAACATGAAAGCCATAAAATCTTTACTTACTACATTACCAACTAACTTTGTGAGAACTTACCAATGAGATTCCAGGAGTGTTACGATGCTGCCTCGAGGACGGAGCTAATGCTCCAGACTCGGGATGAGACTCTTGGGGCTAAAACGAGAAAGAACCCTGAGGGAGAGTCTGAGGGTGGAGGAGCATCTCCAGGCGATAGCCAGAAGAAGGGAAAGTAAGGACTTATCCCATTCTAAACTACTTACCATATTATACACCTTATGAATGCTGACCCGAAACCTTGAACAGGAAATTCTTTAAAAAGAAAGGGCAGCAGGGTCACCAGGGAGCGAAGGGAAAAACCCGTCCTTCGGTTGACCGGCCCAGCTATAGATGCTCAACCTCTGAGATCTGCACCTCCTAAGGGTGAGAACACCTATCTCTTGAATTCAATTGTGACCTTAACCTTTATATCATCAGATACTAACTTAAACTAAAATATCATTAGGCACCGGACAGCCCCAGCGCCATTTCTATTGCAAGCGTTGTGGGAAGGACCATCCTGGGGTCGACTACAATGGCCGCAAAGTTGAGTGTCACTGTTGCAAGAAAGAGGGCCACCGGGAGTTCGAGTGCTGGATGAATCCTGAGAGCCGTAACTACAGGCCACCAAAGAATACTCAGAAGACCTCAGTTGGAGGATCTGGAGTACCACGAGGCGGTCAGGATGGCCAGACATCTACTGATGCTAGAGCCCAGAGAGGCAAGGGAGTAGATAGGGCATGAATACCCTGACTCCATAAGACCGCTGGTGGATGACCTTTGCTTACTTCGTTATGAATTTACCTTGGATGTTGGACAAAGACTTGTTATAAGTATGTGGGAGCGTGTCATTGACCACTCGCCTTTTGTGTAAGACTTTGGGATTAGTTGTGTGTACTCAGTACCAATAAGCTTTAAACCTTGACGGATAATATATATGAACAGGATGTTAATGCTTACATTATCATGTAGCCTATACTCGATGACGCAGAGTCAATGAGACCGGTGATTACTGAACCAATATTACCACCTGCATGGCGCACTTGCTATTGCAAGCGCTATGACAAGTAAACCACTGAAATTTCCATCTGCCTTGCGCACTTGACAGAGCAAGTGCTGCTACTGCAACTGCAACTACTACTTTTTAGTCTTTTATTATATGTATACAAAAAAAAAATGTTTTTCAAACGTTTTCATACAAACCCTAAGATTAGAAACCTATGCAACTTTGGAAGGACCGTTAGTCCAACCACTGCAACTGAGGAATTATACAGCCACTGTGATTTTAAACCACACCAGTTTAATTGTTTGGGAATTTTCAAACAGGGCTTAGTAGCCAAATACCATCAGTGTATACCCGCATTTAATGCTAATCACTACCAGTGAAATGTTTAGTCCTTATGGACAAGCATACCCTTTGTAGGTGCACCACCGTTAGTGAGGATGGTTGGGAAGTGAAGAGCCAAGTTGCTCAAGCTATTATGCAATCTGCAATACATCCAATTAAACGGATGAGGGAACAAATATGAACTATGGATGAGATATGATCATGATAAACAGGAAAAAAATATATGTGTTGTACTCAATGAGATCGAATTAGGAAAACCGGGTTTGGTAAATGTAGCACAGATTTTACTTACACCGAGCTGAATAACGCCTATTCATGATACAAATTACCACTGATGCCATTAAGGCAATAGCACTTATTACAAGATAACTGATAACATGAACCAAGAAAAAAAAGAGAAAAAAGGGAGAAAAGAAAAAAAAATCCATCAAAAGGGAGGTTGACAACAGAATACTTCACAATACCCGTGTGACAGACATTACCAGTTTACTAAATGAGACATGGGACGACCGCACTCCGATAGGGGCATGTGGGCCTAACAGACTTATTTATGAGTTAGTCGGGTAAGTAGTAATGTATCAGTACGGTACCCCATGCAAGTAGACAAGTAGTGTTAGGAACACGAGAAGTAGTCAACTCCGTACTACGGACAGTAAGACAGATTACCTCGAAGATGGACGAGAAGAGCCGCAGTTAAACCAACGGGCTAAAGAAATCAAGAACCTTCAACATAGAGCAGTAGACAGTATACAGTGAAGACAAGGAAACCTTTCAAGGACGTGAACACTAAGGATAGAAGCATGAAAACCCATTATGGATGAATAATATGTAGAACCCTCACAAGGATCGAGCAAATTCTTGCAATCCAGAGGAAATCTACCAGATGATGTGGACATAAACGCGTGATTACACAATGATTAGAGACAAGCTAAATGCTAGCAGATACCTTGAGAAGGAACATTTGACTTGGAATGTACCACTCACATGATAATTCGCTCATCTTATCTGTTGGACTCATTAGATATTAGCTGCTGAGAGTTTACGCCTCTGCACTCTGTAGGACTGAGTGTTTTGGTATTGCACTTGGGCAGTTATTAGTCTAGTGGGAATACAGAAAGATGTAATGGATATCAACTCGAGTGTGTATCAAAGAACTACAACAGTGTGTTACTCCGGAACAAAACCACCAGGAGACACGGATGACAAGCTTATCTCTGTGGACATGTAGGCTGGTACGTCTTAATATTACAAAGACAAGTGCAAAGAGCACTAAGTACTAACAATAGCCAATGTCATATTATACCTCAAGCTTAATGTCAGTGAGAGAAGACCACATGTATGCTAGTGATCCAGATGAGAGGATACACAGCAATGGAAAGAGGCAAATTGAGCCTATGTTCATGGGTCTGCACCTCAATACGGAGCGAGTGGGCCCATTAGAAAGAACTTGGGAGAGAGCACAAATAGTTTAGTGCCTCACCCTTTATGTATTGTGGAGCCTAGAAGGGCTAGAGTCATACCCGTCTCTCTGACATGAGGATAATCCACGAGTTGGAGAACTCTTTGAGAGCCAAGTATCCAGCGCTCCTTGTTGAGAGGTTGTTGTATACTTGTGAGGTACGGGGGCGTAACCCTTTTTAAGGGGGTAGAGCCTCTTGGCTGTGCACGTTTGTGCACTAAGTTTTGTTGTGGTATGCGGGCATACGAGGTTTGTTTGTTTATTTGTTGGTTCCGTATGCATTGCATACAGTGAATTGGTGGTGTGCGTGGTACACGTGGTTTTTGTTGGTTATGTTTGGTACGCGGGGCGTACGTTGTTTGGTATGTCTGTGTGTGATATGCACTTGTATGTATGTATCTTATGAGATACCTGTATGAATGATGTATACACCCATGTGTGTAGTACTTTTCTTATGCTACTTGTGAGATATATATTTATATTACCTAGTAGAATGATTACATATGGTATCGCTTAGATACGAAATGAATCATTAGATATGGAATGTGGAACGATGGTATGTTATGGACACCTCGGGGAGGTTGTCAGGGTTTGTAGAACTGATAGGAAATGATGGTGCTGATGGATCACCTATATCCATATATGACTGCACTAATGCCACAAAGTGATGGCTATGTGCTATATAGGCACAATACGATGTGTGTAAATGATATATCACATAGATATACATTATGGGAATAATGGGTAGTTATACATTTATATACTTACCTATTTGATTAAGCGACTTCGGGACGAAGTCTTTTTAAGGGGGGTAGATTGAAATACCCCAAATTAATAAAACATGGATTAAATATCTAATCACATTAATTAAGGCCTAAACATGCCTTAAAAGTCAACTGAGAACAACAGTGGTCAACACAAAGCAAGATGTTGCACCCTTTGACTGTTTAGGGTAAATAAATACCCAAATGAACTTCTTAGGACCTAAAATTTGTCCTAAGCATATTAACACATTACTAAACATATTACAATTGTTGGACAACACTCCAACACAAATAACAAGCACTTTCATGCTTCAAGGTCAAGTAGGGCAAAAATGTGCCCTAAGAATACCTTAAAGGTCTAATGACCTCTAAATGATATAAAATTGGATACCATGATCAAATATCATGTAAGGAACACAAAAAAACCTTTCTCAAAGAAAACCAAGCTCAGAAACACCTTGCAACACAAAATGTGCGCTAAAACTCCTTAAAGCACGTTTTTGTGTAACTGCCTTCTAAATTGGCTTTTAAATGGGCTTAAAGGTTATAATTACCTAAAATATGATAATATATCATATTATATCATGTTAGGAATTTAATTCTAGAAATTTATAAATTTTTACAAATTTAATATTAAAATATTAAAAAACCCTAAAAGAGGGCCCGTTGAGTCAACATTGACTAAGAATGGTCAAGAGGTCAAAGTTTGACCCCTTGGACCTCATGGATTCGACAGTCACAGGCTGGGGGAGTTTAAATTCGTCACTTTCAACCCAAGAAACAAGGTTCCAACACCTTTCCATGTTTTAAGGGACCACTTTTGCCTTTACAATACAATAATGTAAATATTCAACCTTGGCTCCTTATTTGATTAATTCAGCCTTCAAAAAACGTGAGAGGCTCCACTTGAGAGGCTCCAGCCCCTCCAATAATCGATGCCAGCCCCTTTGGTGAGTCATCAATCACCAAAATACAAAAACAAGTCAAAAATGAGTATTAAGGCAAAATTTGACCTAATCTCTCATTAGCCTTGCTTCCAACCGACACCAAGGCTCTCCATCCTCCCTTTGGCTTCTCCAATTCGTGGCTAACAAACCAAGAACATAGAAGAACACCTTGATACCTAGGTAAGCTTAATTAGTCA
Organism: Limonium bicolor; assembly: GCA_023374045.1. Classification (NCBI taxonomy): domain Eukaryota; kingdom Viridiplantae; phylum Streptophyta; class Magnoliopsida; order Caryophyllales; family Plumbaginaceae; genus Limonium; species Limonium bicolor. The sequence continues at coordinate 62,309,543 of CM041778.1, read as the reverse complement.
TTTTATGTTCAATTTCTTCACGAATCTTTCCTCTTTCGGTGGATCTAAGTATCAACCACTTCCATCCATGATCTAGTTGTTTTGGAGGTTAAATGAAGGACAAATCTCGGCCATAACAAGGGAAGAGGGTGGAGAAACCCAATCTTGTTCTTAAGGTACAAAAATGTGCTTTAAGCACTTATCTGTTGATTCTCTTTAGATCCGGTTGTAAAACCTGTTCTCCTAGCCTTATAATCTTCTTCTTAACATACTTATTCAGTGGATCTATCAAGAGCCTCAAGGTATAGCCAGATCCAAGCCAAAAACACCATTTTTGGCATTTTAAACAAGGTAAAAATTAGCCATCTTCCAAGCTAGTTAACCACGGTTGTGTACCTTGTTTTTAAGAGTGTTTTGATACTCTTTCTCTACTGGAAAATAGGCCGAGGTAGAACTTCAACAAACTTGAAGATCTAAGGTAAATCTTACCTTGAAATATACATTAAAACACTTCTTATGGTTAGATCTTGCTTGGAGACTAACTATGCCTTGGTTTCTGTTTGAAAACATGTAAAAGAAGCTGTGGAAATTTTATTCCTAAGTTGGCCGAACCAAACAAGGCTTTATCTAAGCAAAAACAAGGTATAAATCACTTAAACCTTCACTTGGAACATTAATATGTTTATACATATTTGAATAATATGTGCCGTGAGTGAACAAGGAATTAAGGTCTTATTTTGACCTTAGGTGATTAAGGAATGGTTTAATAAATTTTATAACTAATTAAACAAGCATAATTGTCAAATTTAAGACATTATGTGGAAAATTGGTAATTAATGGAAAGATATGGGAGAGGCCGAAAGTTTACAGCATTTTTGGACATTTATGTGTAATTCATTTTATAAGCTAATGTTTGTAATAACCATGTACTTTAGGCCATTTTATTTATGCATTTATAAGCTTTTAATTAAGTTTAAGCGGTGAAAATGAATTACCGCAAAGAAATGGGGTATTAGGCGTAATTAAATTAAATTTGGGGGCTATATATAATAAGGCCGAAATTTAGAGATTTAAAGGTGTTTAAATAAAAATTATAAGATTATAAAGTTTTGGGGTTAAATGGTGATTTCTAGAAAATATGGTATAAAACCGTAATATAAGGAGTTTGGTGGTCAAGGAAATATTAAGGTGGTCAACCTTGACCATATGGTAGGTTTTGACCAAATTAGATAAGTTAAATAACTTATTTAAGGTTTTATAATAAGATAAGTATTTAATTGTAACAATTTTATAACATATGTGGTGAATATGTTATTACCGAAAATTAAGGGTGTATAATGGTATTATAAACACCCATGGGCTATTAGGAATTTTTAGGAATTTATTGGGTTGATTTTGGAATTAAGATAAACTATATATGTATAATATATAGTTATTATGTAATTATGACACTTTGGGAATATATGAGGTGGTATATTAAATACCAAAAGTTTATGGGTTAATAAGGATATTATAACCCTTTGGTGAAATTTGGTGATTTTTAGAATTATATAAGGGTATTTAATAAGATATGTGTATAATATATAGTTTTAATGAATTATTAAACTATATGTTATAAATTGAGCTTAATGGAAATATAAAATATATAGTGAGGTCTGTTCGGTTATTAAATAAAATAACCATAGGTTATACTTTTTATAAGTTAGAAATGTTATATTAAATGGTATATATAACATGGTATAAATAATGGGGCGATTTTGTAAATAAAGAAACTATGGTTTATGGAAAAGAATAAGGTTTAATATATGTGCCTATGCGGCAATATATAATAGTTTTGTATAAAAACTATAGGTTATAAATTAAAGGAAAAAAATATCATATCAAATGATATTAGAATATGGTATAACATTACATAATGTTATGTGGTCAAAATGAGATTTAAATAAACTATAGTGCTGTACCGAAAATATAAGGTTGGAAAATGAATTTTAGACTAAGGTCTATAATGTTATAAATGTTATAACAATTATAGGGTTAGATGAAATTAATATAAGGAAGGATACTCACATTAAATAATGTGACAAACTATGAATAAATGGATTTATAAACTAAGGTTTATATCGAATAAAGCATATGAGTTGTAAATGTACAACATAAAAGGTTACATAATATTAGGATAACAATCTTAATATAAGTTGTACAATATAATACAACTAATGGGAATAATCATCTAAAAGAAGATGATAAAATGTAACATATAATATAAGAGTTTATTAAACTCACGAAGTTTACCTACGTGGTAAATATATACATACACAAGAATAATGTATATAAAGATGAATATATGATATGGTTGGAAACCATATAATATAATGGTGGTGGTTATTACATGGAAATAGTTTATAAACTATAAGTTATGAGTTTTTGAATGCAAATATTATTTGCTAAGATAATGGATAATATAATACAATGTATTATAATGGATGGTGGGAAATAATACAATATAATATAATCATGCATGCATACATGCAACTATAGGTTATGTACCTAAACTAGATGGTGGATAGATTTAAAGAAATATAATGAAATTAAACTTAACAGTCGAAATGTTTTGACGTACGAGTTTAGTAACAAAGCCGACTGGTTTAGAGAAACCCGTAACAAACAACTGTAGAAAACAGGGATGAACTGTCAGGGTTACTTGTTATTCGGAAATACCGGATGTAGTTAGTCATGGAGACTGACTTATAGTTTTAATACCGTTTAGATCATACTTCAGACAAGGAGCTTGACGAGCTAGTGGACTACACTGCGCATCCTGGTCTTGGTGAACGGTATGTAAAGGGGTTTGATCCGAGTTGTCCTAAGGAATCTCCTTGGGCTCGGATTTGGTTGATATCACTTGTGTTAAGTGTTTTGGATATATGTATGTGATTGTGTGCTACTGCATTAATTATTTATGCACGAGCATCCTACGGGACTAACACTACGTCGACTATAGATCGACTTATATAAACATACATATACGTTATTGTGATGACATGACGGTTACTTGATATAATACCATAGTATTAATATTAAGTATATGGTAACCTAAGTAAAACACTTAGGGATGAGTCACGACATTGTCGGTCTCTAAAACATGGATCTCAACCATGAATATAACCTAGATTACTTCTAGGTATGCGTGAGACCCATTGGGCAGCTAATTAATAATTATTCTCCATAAGACTAAGAGCATATCTTAAACATTATGAGAGAGAGATGGTATGAGTTGAGGTGAGGAATCCCGGTAGTTTACGAACTACTTGGTTGCGCATTTGTGATCACTGAGGGGTACCAGATCGGGTTCCGCTCCAGGTTATACCCAACGAGCCCAAACTGGATCGTGGGTCAGGTGGCTACGGCCTTTATATGGACGTCTTACGAGACATAAGAGAGTGAGGGGCCTCCGGACCTCTGGCGAAATGAGCACCTTTGTGTGTACGGGAGGACTACTGTCCATGGTGAGGTTATCGGGTTGTCCTAACATGACGCCCAACTGGTATTAATAATTAAACATGGTTTGGATGGGGCCTTAAAGGCCAAATTAAATTAACTATGGAAACTGTACGCTACGACGATTGTACATTGTACATATGGATGGGGCTTGAAGGCCAAATTAAATTAAATTAACAAAGGATGGCATACGCTACGGCGATTGTACATTGTACATTATATTGTTATTATTCGATACGTCGATATACAGTTGTGGTTTGTGATATTAAATGAATGTTTGGATTGGATGGATGGTTAAATGTTTATGGATATTTGGATGGATGATTATGTATATTGTACATTCATATTACAGTATGTTTATTACTGTAAAATGGTAAAGCATGAAATCAATCTAATAATAAAGATGGTTAAATGACTAAGTGACCATTAGGGTCCAGGCCCGACATACTCAGCGACTATCGCTGATACTACACCATTATAGGTTGTTGATTATTGTCGAAGCCGAAGAGCGGGAACAGGGTAATTGGAGTTTACCTTAATTATTACAGCACATGGAGTTTGTCTATATGACAATGAAGATGGTGAATTGTATTATGGTAAGGTTATATTATTCAGGATTGGGTAGACGCTCACTTGTCGATGTTTATGATTATGGACTTAGTATGATGTATAGGAGTTTCTCGTTATCACGGCGGTTAGCAGTTTGTTTAAGTTGGAAGTAGTTTGGCTTCGTTGCTCGCATGGGCGAGTAATGGCCGGTGACACCCGAGTGAGTATTGTTATTTATTTTTTGCTGCGAGACATTTTATTTATTGCTACGTGGGAGACTATTACGTGATTATGGAGAGGGTGTTACACTGCATGTCTCTGTGCAAGATTTCAGGCAAACCCAAAAGAGTCACACCTACAAAGCGTAAAGAGAATCTTTCGATATTTGAAGAACACCCAGGACATGTACCTCTAGTATCCGAGTACTCCTGATTTTACTCTAATGGGTTACAGCAATTCTGATTTTGCAAGCTCATATTAGACAGGAAAAGCACGTCTGGTACCGCACAATTTTTGGGACTTTGTCTTGTAGCCTGGAGTTCAAAGAAGCAAAACACGGTAGCCTTGTCATCTGCTGAGGCCGAATATGTCTCCGCAGCTGCTTGCTGTGCACAGATACTCTGGATACAACAACAACTACAGGATTATCTCATTCCTCCTACTTGTACTATAATTTTCTGTGACAACAATAGTGCTATTGATTTATCTAAAGACCCTGTTCATCATTCCAGGACAAAGCACATTGAGATTCATCACCACTTCTTAAGGGATTGCGTTGAAAAAGGGCAGATACAACTAGAATATGTTCCTACTTCTGATCAACTTGCAGACATATTCACCAAACCGTTGCAACGAGGTCCTTTTGAAGCCCTGCGCTCACAACTAGGTATAACCCGTATGACTTAGCTAAGGTGGTATATCCTTCTCGTGTTTTTTTCAATGTCTGGGTGAAATGCATGAATATGTCTGATGACCTAGTCCGTCTGTCAAATAAACATAACACCGGCGTAAAAACAAGAGTTTTTGTCTTCTGAAAAACTACCCGCTAAATCTTCGCCCCATTATCCGCAACAACCCATCTCAACCAATCAGCCCACACCTACCTGACACAACACGTCTGCCTATATTCCGACGTCAATATCTTTCACTCTCTACGTCTCATTGCTAACATAGATCTTAGTAGGTAATATACACACTTATGTACAAGAGATTAAACAGAAACATAGGAAAGAATCAAGAATGTGCCGGGTATCTCTTACCCGGCACTAAGCACGGCATAATTAAAACTGGAAGAAAACCTACTCAATCTATACGGGTAGCAAACAAAAACCCGGTCAAAAGTAGCAGGGAAGCAAATTAAGACCAAGTAAGTTGAACCCTAGGGACTTGTATAGAAAATTAGTCCTAGCCTAGGTAATTACTAAGTAAAGAGGGGGGAAAAGGTGTATAAGTATTTCTAAAACTAACTAAACTAACTATTCACAACGAACTAACCTCGATTAGGGTCAATTAACAATGTAAGAACTCATATGATTACGGATCAAAAGTGGCAAGTCTCGAAAAGGATTCTCTTTCTCGCAAAATGTATATGCCGGGTGTTTTGCCGGACTTCGGATACCTGGCGTATTCAAGAACTTTGAATGTGCCGGACAACTTCCATCCGGCATAGTACATTTCGAAATATCCAGTCTCAAGTATGACAACAAGAACTCACTACCCTTATTCGCATCGTGCATAAATAATGCCGCGAATACGAACAGAACAATGGAGGAATAAGAGAAACAACCCTAAACCTTAACATTTGTTGCCTACTTGTCAAGGCAACAATATTAAAGATTACCAAAATCATAACCTATTCTACTCTTGTGTTGAGAGCCTTAAATAGAACTTTGAGATGATAGAACAAGAGAAAACCCTTATTCTATTTGTAAGGAGATTAAGACTCGGGTTACGAAACTTGAGAATTCCATTAATGATCAAAGAGTGTTTACAATGCAATCATCTAATCAAGGCAGCCAAAGAGTCTACCAAACCAACCAGAACATTAAGAGAAGATACAAGGAGGATCAAGAGTACAACTTGATGAGAATTCCTTTGAACTCGATAATGTCTTCTTTATTCAGGTTGGATTTGCAGCACTTCCTTGGCAGCAGTTCTTCGTGATTTTCGAGAGATTTCGAATGTAAAGTAATGCTAGCAATCCTCTCCAAGTGTAGACTCACGACCTTTTATAGACTTCAAAATCCTCAGATGCCGGGTCCCATGCCGGGTAGAAGTAATCCAGCATGTGAATTAAACATGTGCTTTTCAGTAACGGTCAAAACCGCCTTGGTGCGAAAAGTCACTTGTGTCGGATAGATTATATCCGGCACCATACCCGGCATCGAGTGTTTGAATAACGGTAAGTAACCGATATCCTTTGGTGAATAGGCGCGTCGTTTAATTATGCCGGATAAAGCACACCCGACAACATGCCCGACCTGATCCTCTTTCTGATGCGTACTTATGCCGGGTAGAAATAACCCGGCTCCACATCCGACATTGGTTGATTTTTGATATAGAACTTGCTCCTTGCATGGAAAACACTCAAGGTATTAGTCTGAACATATAAAATGACTTTTGATACAAATTAATGTAAATACTACCTATTATAACCTTATTTTAACTAATAATACTATAAATCTAGCTTATAAAATATGATAAGTCTACAGCTTATCAAGGCCCTACACTTACCTTTTGCTAGTCCTCGAGCAAAATTAAATCAGGAAAGAGTAACTACTTGTGCACAAAACAAATAAACTCTAGAATGGCAATGAGATATTTCTTTCCTAACTACTTGACTCTTACTCATAAGCATCACTTAGTCTTTCTCATTCTATCAATAATATACAAGTGGGTAAAAGTAAAACATTCAATTTCAAAAACGGAACAACGACTCATGGGCTATTTGTATAAGGGATTTTTGCATCTCTCCTTCTTTCGGTTTCCAACATTCAGCTCTATTTTTCAAGAGTTTCTGAATGTGGCCAAGACTCTCATCAATGGTTTTTTTATATTGTTCAGCCCTATTTTTCAAGGGTTTCTGAATTTAACCTCGATTGTTTTTCATTTAAAGAACAAGGAATTTAGGAGAAAAACAAAAGGAAAAACTCTCAATTCTTGTTTTTATTTTGAGGCAATCTTGCAACCTCATAATGCTTCATATATATTTTTTGGAAGAGGTTTACTTCTTTTTTTTTCTTCTTTTTTTTATCACCCTTTTCTAAGATATTCACCCATAAGAATTGAACCATTTTGAAAAGGAAAGAAAGATATATTACCCACAAGTAGATCAAGGACAAATAAAAGGTCTATACTCATGTTGAACATCAGGAATCATGAAGTGAGAAAATAATATCTAAAGGTCATTATAAAGCTTACCTCTTGAGAGAACAAATATTTAGCCTTCCCTAATGTTAACTTTAATCATAGACATACAAAAAGCTGAGTATAAGGTTAATAAACTTAAAACTTATTATATTGGATAAACTAGACATGCTATATGTATATAAATCTTTTTTTTTATTTGAAAACTAATTTATAAAATCTCTTTTTAATTTTTCAAAAGGGGGGTCCCCCTGCCCTATACTAGGTAGGAACACGGTCCCCAGTGTTCGAAAGAAATAAGTAGACAAGAAACTGAAGGAAATTGAAAGAACAATAAATACTCCCCATAATGGCAGATGGTAGAATGCCCTACACTTGTGATGAGCCAATGATTGAAGTTGTTCACAGCAGAAGTCAACAATAATAAGATCAACTAAAATTAACAACTCATAAAGTGCCAAGCTTCCATAATACAAGGAGAGTAGTTAATCATTAAGCATACATGATAAATAAAAAAGAAATAACATAAGAAAGAAAATAATAAAACAAAGAAAAAAGAAGAACTAGATAGCTGCCGCTGGCGTGGATGAAGGTGGTGGTGGGGATGAGTCAGAAGGAGCCTCTGAGGAGTCTGAAAAGCTGAAGGAGCTAGGGGTAGGAAGACCCTGCTTCTTCACCTCCTTGCGGGCTTTCCTCTTCTTCTGATCCCTCTTGAAAATACTCTTGAAAAATGCCTTCATCGAACACTCCATCGTCTTCTTTAGCTTCTTCCTATCGTCTGCCTTGGAGCGGTCAAGTCTGTCAACTGCGAGCATAAAGCGGTCATCTACTCGCCGCTCATGCTCCTCCTGGCGCTGGGTGACCTGCTCCTGAAATACCTGCTGACCTGCGGCCATCTCCTGCTGGCGCTGCTCCACTGTCTCAAATCGGCTGGTAACCTCAAAACGATACCCCTCATAGCTGGCCCGGAAGGCCTCATAATCAGTCCAGGTATCCTGCTGAGACTGTCTGTACACATCGAAGGACTGCCGCTGCTGATCAAGGGTCTGCTGAAACTAGAGCTGATCATAATGTGTCCGGCCCGGCAGCCCGGTCCGACCCGGCCAGTAAAAAAGCCCGATAGGCCCGAGCCTGATTGGGCTTCCGGGCGGGCCTGGACATAAAATCAGGCCCGAATAACAAACCGGGCCGGGCCGCGGCACATTTTTTGAGCCCGTGGACAAGCCCGGCCTAGCCCGATTTACATTATTTATTATTATTTTTTAAAAATGTAATATATACTACCTCCGTCCCGTCATAAGTGTCCTGTTTGCTTTTTGGCACGTTTTTCCACCTCAATATTAAACATATAAGGTAAAATAATTTTATAAAACTAAATTTTGAATTATATAGTTTATCATATAAGGAATCATATGCAAAACTTAAATTTTCAAAATTAATTTATCTTATATGTTAAAAATTGAAGTCAAACGACATGTCCAAATAGTAAATAGGACGATCAAGGTGGGACGGAGGGAGTACATATTTAACTTTAATATAAGATATACAAAAATTATATATAATATATAAATTTTAAATAAGTTATATATATAATATATAAATTTATATAAATGTTAAATTTTTTTATTAATTTATATAAAAAAATTAAAAAACCGGGCCGGGCAGGCCGGGCTTCGGCAAAGCCTAGAAAAAACCGGGCCTAGCCCGGCCCGGCCCGAACCCGGCCCACCCACCCGAATGATCACCTCTAGCTGAAAATGGTCCATCCTCTCATAAAGGGGACCCAAGTCAGGAGCGGGGGCAGAAGTCTGAGGAGTGGAGGAGGTAGGCGGGGGTAGCATCAACTGGGGCTCAGATCCCTCATAGCTTGGATAGTCCTGAGCAGTGGCATTGGCCCTAGGCCTCTGCGCTGAAGGAACATACCGGTACTCTCCTGGTGCAGACTCACAAAACCATCATCGCCTAATGAGTGCGAGGTCAATGAGGGAGGACTCCTGGTGATACTGTAGACCTCGTGGAATCTGATCCTCCCTCAGAGTCTGAGTGATATGGTGATGAAGTAGCATTGGGAAGACATGGCGCTGAGTATCTCGTTGAAGAATCGCCCTAATCAACTGAGAAAACATCAGCCGGTGCACCGGAAATCGAGCTGCAACATCACTCGGTGGTGGCCCACCAAGGTACTCAAGAAGGGCACAATCCATGTCATTGAGCTTGTCATGCTTACAGGGCCTAATGTTATGTCTAATAATTTCCATGGCCACTCTAAGCTGCAAGTCCGTGATGAAGGTAATAGGGATCACAGGGCGAGACTTAGTGTGGGCCCGATTCATATATCGGGTCCGTGATCCAAACTGAGCAATAACAGCATGGGCAGTGGCCAGATACTGCCTAGTGAATGAGCTCTGCCTCTGGTCATACTCTATGCCTAAGGCGTCTGCTATGCTATGAGGCGATATCAAAATACGTGTACAAGAAACATAAGAACAAATTTGTACCTCAGAGACTTGGGGTGGCCCAAGGAACTCAACATTAGCGTAAAACTCACGTACTAGGTCGGCGTAAAAGTGTCTCTGACCAATCTCTAGTAGTCCCGTCCAGCCATGCCTCTGGAATGGGGAGATGATCTGAGGTAACGGGCTCACTGTCTGGTCAATTCGCCGCTCTTGCACCCACTTGCCCTTTTGCCTAGATTGATTGTAGTAGCGGGCAGCCTCTGTGCTAACAAACCCATCTGAATCGAACAGCGGGTCCTCTTGGATACGAGAAGGTAGGGGATGAGGAATCTCGAAATCGTCTAGCTCTAGTGCTGAGGATGTCGAACCCGGCCCACTCTGAGCTGTCGCAGGGCGCTTCTGCTTCCGCCCCGTTGCAGATTTCCGTGGAGGCTGAGGAGCACTACTGGAGGCAGGCTCCTTACCTGCCCGTCTAGTAGAACGGCGAGGTGGCTCTGGTGGAGCAGGAGCAGCCTCATCCTCCTCTGGAGTAGCCTCTCCTAGCGAGGCGTCCAACTCCTCAAGGAAGACATCCTTGTCTGAATCAAGGGTCTGAGAAGTAACGGTTTTTCGCCGAGGCATCTGCAGGTAAAGAAAGGAAAATTGAATATCACACACAACAGATTATCAAATGTTACAGATATAGCAGTTGGGTTTATTTTGAATAACCGGGAGTCATGCCATGATTCTCCTAATTATATGTCGAATTGATTAATTTTCAACAAAACATTGTCCTAGGCATTAATTCAGAAGACTAGGATCCCAATAGGCATAGAAAAATTAATCAGATAGTCATACCGGGCGGAATGCCGGACAAAATCCACCGGCGCATGCAAACAACTGAATGCCCGATGGGATGCCGGACAGAACCCATCCGGCACATTCAAACTTCGAACCCAGCAATTTGCAGAAACACACAAAATCGCACCAGACCACATAAATCAACTGCATAAGGTTCCGACATCCCTAATTTACTATACTAAGCCATGAATCTGAAAAAAATGACATATTGAACTAAACAATAGTAAAAATCGAATTCAAATTACTTAGTTTAAAGGAACCTGTTTTTTTTCGTTTTCTGGAGTTGAATCTGGGCGACTTCAGCAGCTGGTTGTGGCTGGGCGGCGATTGGAGTTGAATCTAGGCGACTTCAGCAGGTGCTTGTGGGATTCACGGTGTTGTCGCCTGTGGTTGAAGTAGCTGTGCGGTGCGGCGCTGCGTAGGGTAAAAGTGGGTCTGTAACCCAAACTTACCCGAGGTTATTTTTTTTTCAGAAACGCGATATGCCGGGTAGGTTACCGGGTAAGTTGTACCCGACATTGTGAATTTCGTAAGGCCGGATATGTTCCACCCGGCTACGGGCACGACACGGCGAACATTCTTTTGCCGGGTTCTGCTACCCGGCGTGGAACACGACATCTTGATCTCTCTCTTCATCTTCTTTTTTTTATATATATATATATTAAAGGAAACATAAAGATCATAAAATAATAAAATAAAAATAATAAAAAAATAATAAAAATATAAATAAAATAAAAGCAATTAGAGGGAAGTATGTAAGATTTGCTCCCTTGTTACGATGCGGGCCTGATTGAGAAGGGCCCTACATTGCTCTTTTGCTATGTGGTGCAATGCTCGGAACTCTCCGAGATAATGGTGACGGACTTCGCATGCTCACGTGGATTAACTTGTGTCTGGGACGGAAGCTGACCGGAGGGTCTCGGTTGAGTAAGGAGTTGCTGCAATTGCGAGTGCAACGCCTTGTGGTCCTTGCGAAGTGCTGAAATCTCTTCATGAGCATTATGAAATTTGTTCATCAGTGTCGTCATCATGTCTTGCAACTCTGCCATCTCAGCCTCCAAGTTCGATTGAGATTGGGGAGGTCGATTTGAAGGGAATCCGCCATAGGAAGTCGGCATGAATTGCCTTTGATCTCCTGAGTAGCCGGCGTGGTTTTGAAGGTTCTGAGGAGGTTGACCGCCAGACTGCCATGGCTGCCTAAACCCAGGCTTGTTGCTCACATAGTTTGCTTCTTCAACATTCTTCTAATCTTGCAGTTCGGGGCACTGGGCGTGTGGTCGTGCACTAACCACGTTCGCCTGCTGTGGAAGAGCATTCATCGCCATTTGTTCCACCACCTTCTGCAAAGCACTCACCTTGGTTGATGTTTGAGCATTGCTCTCTAACAATTGCTCGTGACTCTTCATCAAAGTATCAAACTTGTTGTCGCTCTCTCCCACATGGTATAAACCGGGGGCACCGCCCCTTATTCCACCAGTGGCCCAATCTCTGATTTCTTCGCACAGGGACTCAATCCCATTCAGAAATTGTTCTCCTGGCTTTTTCAGTATGTCAGCACCAAGGGAGGATAGGATCATGGTTTTACATTGGTTGACCAATCCTTTGTAGAACAACTGGGAAAGTTGTTCCTTGGTGAGGCCGTGATGAGGACATGTCCGGAGCAACCCTTTGAATCTTTCCCAAGTCTCACAGATGTTCTCTGAGCCTGGTTGCCTAAAGTTGTAAATATCGGCGATCATCTCCAGGGTGCGACTTGGTGGTAAGAATTTATCATAAAACTTGGTTGCCATGTCCTCCCAAGTGGAGATGGTACTTGGGGTTAGGCTATGGTACCATTTGCTTGCTATACCGGTTAAGCTATGAGAGAAAAGAGAGAGTCTGGCATGTTGTAAGACAGCGTCTGCAGCAGTTAGGCTATTGGTGTGCTGCAGAAATTTGGTTATGTGGAGCAAAGCCTCGTCCGGATTGGAACCATCGAACATGCCCAACTCTTTCACACAACGGATCTGATGATATGGCTTGAGTTTTTGCCACTCATCGTATTCATTCTGTGTGAGGGGAGGGAGGTTGATGGCTGGTTTCTGGCCTTGATTGGAAGGCCGATTAATATTGCGGACAGTTGCGGTGGACATTGCACTTGTTGAATTTGATTCTAAATGTGTAGGGAAGGTGTTTTGTTGGTTTATTCGTTGCCTTAAGGAACGAAGAAAGGTCCTCTCTATCTCCGGATCGAGGGTGATAAATTATGAGGAAGACTTTTCGATCAGAGAAGCATTCACCGTAATAACTTCAAGGGGAGCAAAACAAGAGATTATAGTATTTTTAAGACAAAAAGTAATTAAAGAGAGAAAATAATATTTAACACTTAATTGATTAGAAGAGACGGTCTGGGAATAAAACAAAGTATGTAAACAAAACTGTAGTTGCATCTGCGATGTGCCGAGTCTAATACCGGAAGTATTCTACCCGGCTCGGACTTCCTCCGAATATGCCAGGTTTAAGTTGCTCGACATTAGGTCCGACACATTCAATGAACCAGAAATTAATGAAAAATTAGCGAACACAGAATAGGCTATTACCAATTTTAGGACTTGGACTAATTCCAAGTCCCCGGCAACGGCGCCATTTTGCTAACATAGATCTTAGTAGGTAATATATACACACTTATGTACAAGAGATTAAACAGAAACATAGAAAGAATCAAGAATGTGCCGGGTATCTCTTACCCGGCACTAAGCACGGCATAATTAAAACTGGAAGAAAACCTACTCAATCTATACGGGTAGCAAACAAAAACCCGATCAAAAGTAGCAGGGAAGCAAATTAAGACCAAGTAAGTCGAACCCTAGGGACTTGTATAGAAAATTAGTCCTAGCCTAGGTAATTACTAAGTAAAGAGGGGGGAAAAGGTGTATAAGTATTTCTAAAACTAACTAAACTAACTATTCACAACGAACTAACCTCGATTAGGGTCAATTAACAATGTAAGAACTCATATGATCACGGATCAAAAGTGGCAAGTCTCGAAAAGGATTCTCTTCTCGCAAAATGTATATGCCGGGTGTTTTGCCGAACTTCAGATACCCGGCGTCTTCAAGAACTTTGAATGTGCCGGACAACTTCCATCCGACATTGCGTCCGGCATAGTACATTTCGTAAATAACATTTCCAGTCTCAAGTATGACAACAAGAACTCACTACCCTTATTCGCATCGTGCATAAATAATGCCGCGAATATGAACAGAACAATGGGGGAATAAGAGAAACAACCCTAAACCTTAACATTTGTTGCCTATTTCTCAAGGAAACAATATTAAAGATTACCAAAATCATAACCTATTCTACTCTTGCTGTTGAGAGCCTTAAATAGAACTTTGAGATGATAGAACAAGAGAAAACCCTTATTCTATTTGTAAGGAGATTAAGACTCGGGTTACGAAACTTGAGAATTCCATTAATGATCAAAGAGTGTTTACAATGCAATCATCTAATCAAGGCAGCCAAAGAGTCTACCAAACCAAGCAGAACATTGAGAGAAGATACAAGGAGGATCAAAAGTACAACTTGATGAGAATTCCCTTGAACTCGATAATGTCTTCTTTCTTCAGGTTTGATTCGCAGCACTTCCTTGGCAGCAGTTCGTCGTGATTTTCGAGAGATTTCGAATGTAAAGTAATGCTAGCAGTCCTCTCCAAGTGCAGACTCACGGCCTTTTATAGACTTCAAAATCCTCGGATGCCGGGTAGAAGTAATCCGGCATGTGAATTAAACACGTGCTTTTCAGTAACGGTCGAAACCGCCTTGGTGCGAAAAGTCACTTGTGCCGGATAGATTATATCCGGCACCATACCCGGCATCGAGTGTTTGAATAACGGTAAGTAACCGATATCCTTTGGCGAATAGGTGCGTCGTTTACTTATGCCGGATAAAGCACACCCGGCAACATGCCCGGCCTGATCCTCTTTCTGATGCGTACTTATGCCGGGTAGAAATAACCCGGCTCCACATCCGGCATTGGTTGGTTTTTGATGTAGAACTTGCTCCTTGCATGGAAAACACTCAAGATATTAGTCTGAACATATAAAATGACTTTTGATACAAATCAATGTAAATACTACCTATTATAACCTTATTTTAACTAATAATACTATAAATGTAGCTTATAAAATATGATAAGTCTACGGCTTATCACTCATCCTACCTATCCCGGTTTCCTTGCCTCTCTTCGCCTTCTCTAACCTTTGCCCACTACCATCAACTACGATTGTCATGGCTTCAAACCCTAACCCTAAGCAAACCTCCATGTTTTCCGACGCCGAATTACCTAATGATCCACAGCTACTCCAAGCCCTAATCAACAAACTCACCATTCTCCAAGCCAAACAAACACCCACCTCCACCTCCGACTCCACCGCCGTCACCCCCGCCATGTCCATCGACACCCACCCAATCACCACCCCCTTACCCAACATCTCAACTGAACCCACTCCCATCATCAACACTACGGCGTCCCAACGATCGGAAAACACCCCCTCTCCCACCAAACAATCGTCACCACCTACCACCCCGATCATACCCACCCCGGATACCATAACTAAATCCCCGACAAAACTCCAGTTTGGCTCCCTTCCACCCACTGATCAAGAAAATCAAAACCCACAACCCAACTCCCCTGCCAAAGAACCTACAGAGGTACATGACCTCGAAATCCAACCTGCTGCTCCTGAAAACTCTTCTCCTCCAAAGAAAACCCGCCGTGCCAAGTCTAATGTCCCCAGACCTCAAGCTACACGAACTCTTCGATCTAGGGCTAAGTGTCCTCCGTCATCTTCGAAACCCACTCCTGAAGTTCCTGTCCCTGCACCATCCCCTGTAGTCACGACATCACAAGCTGAAGAAAAGCTGCGCAACACCACCAACTCATCAACTCAGGCGGACTCCGACATAACAACAACTTCTACTAGAAAGCGACTCCGTCCTCGCTCTGAGTCTGTCCCACCATCACCTGCTCCAAGGCTAGGCCTGATCGACACTCACTCTTCCGTCTACTCCCTACCACCCGATGGTTCAGCCGAGTCCCGCAACTTGGTGAAAGGAAAGCTACTCGACTTGGAGTGGATCCACTCAATGGAGTTCGACATGTTCGAGGAGATGCTCCGCTTTCAAAACTAGATTCACCTGTTCTACGGAATTCAGACCTACCATGAAACTGAGGCCTATCAGTTCTACCAAAATTGCGTCATCCGCAAAGGCAAAATAATGACAGAGCTACATGACAAAGCTATCATCCTTGATTCAAACTCCATTGCAACTCATCTAGCAATTCCAACTAGCGAACTAGAGTTCTATGATAGGGCTGGATTTCCTAATCTAGGGTTCATCACTGCTAAAGAAGTTTATGACTTCTTTTTACCGAATAGCAGAGTTGGTCACTCTTTAGACCGACCCGCTCTGTCAATTACACACCAAATGCTTCATACCTTGGTGATAAAAAACTTAGTCCCTAGAAAGGAAGGAAACCAGTTTGTCCGCCCACTAGATCTTGCAATAATGTACTACCTGATTCATCACCAAAAAATAAACCTCCCAAAACTCATCCTCAACCACATAGCCTCAACCATCTCCTCACCCCGACACTCTCTGGGGTATATCTTCTGGCTACCAAAAATCCTCACCCACTGTGACGTCGTCCTTGATCCCTCCAAAGCCAGTCGCATCACAGAAACCGACATACTTGGTCAGATTCTATACAACAAAACACCATCCTTCCAAATCAAGTCTGTCTCCAAACTGAACCCTCCCTCCAAAAAGCAAGCCCCTCCAAAAACAACATCCCTTCCTGGCACAGCATCTCTGTCTGAACGGGTAGCTACGATCGAGAACAACCTCGCCACTCTATCCACAAAGATCGACATGCTCATTGACGTCCTCAACAAAAACCACAAACAGACGATGAACATCTTTGCAGGACGAGTCCAGAAGCTGGCGGAGGAGTTCAGGGAGACTTTTGCTGAAACCCTGGCGGCGGCTAAGGCAATGGATGGCGCTGAGACTTCGGGGGAAGATGGAGCACGGGATGAGGACACAGGAATGGATCGAGGAGATGACTAACCCTTTACCCCACCCCCTCTAACTCTTAGGATTGACTGATTTTTTAATACTCTTGGATTTGCACTGGTGGATTGGTTTTATGACTTTTGGATTATGTGTTTTTGGATATTTTTTGCGTTTCCCCTGATGTTGGCAAACGGGGGAAGCGGTGTATCCCGCAACTGGTTTATGCGGGTAACTATGTGTGGATGCTGAGTGCCTCTGAAGGCCCCATCTGTTTCGGATTGGTTTTATTCTTGCTAAGTAGTATTTGAAGTAGTTTCGTACTATAGTTTTTATCTGCTCTTATCAACTGCATTAGCTTAAGGGGGAATATTTGTTTAAGGGGGAACAAACAGTGAGTTGTTCTCCCGAGATAGTTGCTCTGCCTTGCTATCTGTTCTTTTTGCAGGTGCATTCATTAAAAACTACAAAGTCTACGCCGGATACACTGAGTTTGCCATCATCAGCAAAAAGGGGGAATTTTATTGGAGACTTAGTCGCAACTCACCAGCTCGAGTACCTCTGCAACAACACCTGATCACTTGTCTCTGATCTACCAAAGGCGCGACACTACTGAGTGGCTGCGGAAATCTCGGATGCGTGGAAGCGTGCACAACGTGAGAACGTGAAGCAACAAACAACAAACAACTTCGATACTTGTGCAACCGAGTCAAACAGCCGCTACGTGAAGACACTACCAAAGATTTAGGAAACAGTTTAACAAGTATATAAGCAGATGATTGTAATTAGTTTAGGTGTGCATTCTAGAGTATTCTGAGAGAGAGAAACACCTCTTTGAGAGAGAAAGTATTTTGAGAGATCTTAGTGAGATATTGTCAATCAGCTTAGGTATTTATTACCTAGAGAAGACACATAGAACACTCCCATTTACTCCTTGTGACGCATTGATCAAAGCCGAGAGTAGAGCGAGTGTTGGATGAGACAGAGTACTTCTGTCAAATCCCAAGATAGAAAGCTAGGTTGTAATTCACATTGAATTTCAATACAAGCAGAATCCTATCTTGTTACGTTTAAACAAAAGCTTCCGCGTTATTATTTTCTGCATACATTTATTCTTCAAGCAGAGTTGGTCTGAGACTAACACCTCATACTTACTCGGTCAGCACCCCGATCCTATCAGAAACAAAACCATTCACGCCCAAAGTAGGGGTTGCTGCCTCTCGTTTATTCAAGCCACCACCAGTACCATTGACGAACCTCCCCCAGCATTCATCATCACCATCATCGTCACATTCATTCGCCCATCACCACCACCACGCTCACACTACATCATCGACCACCACACTATTGTACACCACCACTTCTACATATTATCATTGTTACATATTTGTCACATACAGAAGATCGACGTGAAGACGAAGTCAGAGCGGGGAGTCGAAGTCAACTTGCTAACTAGAGTTTTCTCTACTCTCTCTTTTATTTTGTTTAATGTCTTTCTCTGTTATTTTTGTTATTTTTAGAGTCAGGTCTGTGTAGTTAGTTTAGCTCCCCGGATTGGGGTAGCAAATCGGATCTTTTTATTTATTTTGTAATCATTTTACTAATTCAATAATGTAATAGTTTAATTCTAGTTTTTCATGCGCTTTAATTCTCTAGCTAATTATTAAAGCAATATTTGTAGTTTTCTAATCAAAATGCGGCGCTGAAATTAGTTAACAAGACATAGGAAGTTAAACCGGATTAACGACTAGAAGCATGGTTTGCCTATAGGTTAATCTGTCTCCAATAGTAATTGGTAATAAAGCGATTGGTTAGAATTGACTTGGGCATGGTTTGCGGCTTGTTATTTCTGCCAGTTAAGATTCGTTGTATAGGGACCGGTCAACGAATTAATTAAGATTCCTGAGTTTATTGCAGAATTAGGGAAGAGTTTATTAATAGATTAAAAAGTGAAGGTTTGCTGAACAATCCGGGATGCTTTATTTTATTTAGATTTTTTTATCTTCATTTTTTTATTTAGTTTATTTTAATTGTTTTATTATTTTATGTTTGTTTATTGAGTTAGTAATTTAGTTAAATTAAGTAAAACCTGAAAAAGTGACATTTCCTGTTTTCTTAGTTTAGTTTCTCAGTTAGTAAATAAATTGTCAATTAATAGAACGAGGTCCCTGAGATCGACAACCCCCACTTAATTCACTATTCCACAAAACGATAGGTACACTACCAAGGTAGAGATAGTCACATATTTCTGCTAACAGTCATCGCATCCCGGAAGCTACGCCCATACTTCCAGTCACATCAAATCTTTGTCAGGACTAACTGGCCATTGAGGCAGATAGCCAACAACCCGAATGCGTCCGGGCGCATGGTGAGTTGGACAGTTGAACTCAGCCAATATGAGATCCATTTCCTCCCGCGAACAGGCGAACAGCAATCAAGGCGCAGGCACTGGCTGATTTTATAACTAAGACAAGTTTTGACCAAGAGGAGATAAAGCCTCTCACCCCCTTTGTCGTCCTGGTAGATGGGGCCCGGTGCAAGTCGGGGGCAGGGGCGGGGATTTCGGTTCAAACCCTAGACGGGCGAAAGCTCAACTACGCTTTCCACCTGGAATTCGAGGTAACCAATAATGAGGCAGAGTACGAAGCTCTCATCCAAGAACTGGAGGTCGCAACTGCCTTAGGGGCAAAGATCTAGAAGTATATTCAGATTCCATGCTAGTGGCCAGACAAAACGATAACATTTACGAAGTAAAAGAAGAAAAGCTTTGGAGATATCTGCTAAAAGTCCAGGAGCTGAAAGCAAATTTCTCGAAGTGTGAACTAAAGCATCTTCCTTGAGCAAAAAACACTGAAGTAGATACACTGGCAAAGCTAGAGAGTATGGCTGAAAGAATCCCAAATAGAGTATGGTTGGAAGTTAAAACCAATTCAAGTCTCGATGAGACCCGAGTGCTTGCAGCAGAGCTGCTCACACCGGTAGAATCATGGATGACCCTGATTGCGGAGTATGTGCTTGAAGGGAGGTTATCCCCAGAAGATAAGGAGGCGAAAGCAATAAAAAGAAGGGACGCGTCATTTTTCCTTGAGGATGGGTACCTGTATAAATGATCATTTGCGAGACCTTCCCTCAGGTGTGTGACCACAAAGGAAGGAAATAAGCTAATAAGAGAGATACATGAGGGAGTTTGTGGGAATCACCAGGGAGAAAGAGCTACGACCCACAAGCTCATGAGGCTCGGTTACTTCTGGCCAAAAATGAAAAAGCATTGCAGGGAGTATATCCAGAAGTGTATCAAGTGCAAGGAGCACGACAACAAAATACACACTTCCCCAGCCGCGCAGAAAGCCATCATATCCCCAATCCTCTTCACTATGTGGGGATTAGACATCGTTGGACCTTTCTCGGAAGCGTCTCCGGGAAGGTTCAAGTTCATTTACGTAGTCTTCAATCACTTCACAAAATGGGTAGAAGCCATGCCAGCGGTATCTGTCACGGCGAAAAGGTCACAGGAATTCATTTGAAAATACATAATATGCAGGTTCGGCCTACCAAAGACCATAATAACAGATAACGGGACACAGTTTAACTGTGAAAACTTCCGAACATTTTGTGAAGAGTGGAAAATTGAGCTAAGGTTCGCATCGGTGGCACACCCACAGGCTAACGGTCAGGTGGAGAATGTAAACGGCCAAATTGTCAAAGCGTTGAAAAATAAACTAAAGGACAAAAAAGGAAGATGGGCGGAACTGCTTTTGCAAGTCCTTTGGTCCTATCGGACAACAGAAAAAGGCCCTACCGACGAAACACCGTATAGGTTAACGTATGGCTTGGAAGCTATTATCCCGGCAGAAATTATCGTCCCCTCAGTCCGCTGGGAATCCAACGATGAACAGCTTAACAGCGAGGGAATAAAAAACCACCTTGACCTGCTTGAGGAAACAAGAATCATAGCAGAAGCTAGAATGGCGAAAGATAAAAAACAAAATGGAAAAATATTTCAATCGTAGAGTGAGAGAGAGAACTTCATCCCGGGAGAATTAGTCCTACGAGAAGCGAAGCAGCCTAAGAAACTCGACCCCCAGTGGGAAGGTCCATACATTGTTCACCAAAAGACCGGGCGAGCTTCATATCGCTTAAATAATATCGAAGGGTACGAATTACCGCATTCCTGGCACGTAGAGTGTCTAAAGAAATTCTATGTATAATACTGTGTGTAAAGCATCATCAGTTACATCAATAAAGGGAAGTCATTTTTTGAAATGCCTCGAAAGAAACACCCGGGCTGAGCTATGTCCCGCAGGCTATTGCGCCTTGAAATACAGGCTATTGTGCCTTGAAGTACAGGCTATTGTGTCTTGAAATACAGGCTATTGTGCCTCGAAATACAGGCTACCGTGCCTTGAAATACGGGCTATTGTGCCTTGAAATACAGGCTATCGTGCCTTGAAATACAGGCTATTGTGCCTTGAAATACAGGATATTGTGTCTTGAAACACAGACTATTGTGCCTTGAAATATGGGCTATCGTGCCTTGAAAAACAACACCTTGGTTTAGGCTGTCGCACCCGGCCAAGTGTGCAAAACAAACAAAAAAACCATCTTTGGACCCATCAGGAGCTCTGGTCGCCTGTAATGGGTGAATCACTAGGTGTGGGACGCTACATCGTACCTCGATCAAAAACCTTAAAAACTCTTTTAAAAGAAAAAAGGCGCGATTACAAGTACCGTCGCTTGGCCACCAAAAGCAAGGATGGGAAACAACAAACAAGAAAGGGTACGACCGGTCGTTGTTTGCGACCGGTCCCCCCATCTTTTTCAAATAGCGACCGGTCACCACAGATCTGTCATTTGAATTTTTAAGCAACGACCGGTCACGACATAAGGAAACTACCGGTCGGCAGTTGCAGTGTAGAACAACGACCGGTCCTTAGCGACCGGTCGCTCTACTCCTTTTTTACCTTTAATATCAAAACTTTCTAACAAGAAAAAAAGAAGCTAATCACTTCATATAACCTACATAAATAAAAGGCAAAGACTCGAATTGACAAGAACAAATAGTCTTTATATATCATCCCGGCTACAAAAGGTACACCTACATAGGTGACAAAATCTTACAAAAGAATTATTTACAAAACAAGGAAAATCTAATCAGCATCTAAGTTTCCTTCGTAGCAGTCGCATCCACAGCACCAGTCTCTTTGACGGTCGACTGATCCCCAGGGTTGGAAACACTTTCAGCAGACTTGGACTTCTCGGTAAGTCGACGAGGGCCCACATCAGCCTGGGGAATGACACTCCCAGGAGGGAGGAAGGATGCCTGACCGGGCGCAAAACATGTCCCACCAGGAAGGCGCCCAAACCGATCGAGCACTTCGTTATACGAAGTCTTCCGGGCAATCTCCTTGAAGTCCAGCGCCCTGTACAGGTCATCGTCTAGAAACTCTCCCTTATCCATAAAATACTTCGAGACAACCTGGCGACATGAGCTGGCAATATTTCCACATTGAGAGGTAAAAGACTCCTTGAGGTAAGCAATCGTAGTGCTCTGTTTCTGCAGGTCCTCTCAAGTCTTCCGGGAGTAGGCCACATGGTTGGCAAGCTAATCCTCGAGATCCTGAGCCAAGGCCCGGTACTGGTCCCGGTTCGCGTTGGCAGTGATCAACTCTTGATCAAGGCTGTCGACACGAAGGCTGAGTTTCTCCATTTGCTTCAGGAGACTCTCCGAGTTTGGCCCTGATAAGGAGTCAAATCAGCAACAAAGAAAGTATAATAAAGGTAATAACGAGCAAAGTACGAGAAAGAAGGGGAGAGTACCCTTTGTCGCCAGTTTGGAATTTTCAGACCGCAGCAAAGCCACGTTCTCCTCCAGCACCTTCACCTTCTCCTCAAAGGCTGCTCGCTCGCTAGAGAAGGCATCGACTTCCTGAGTCAGCCTCTCCCTATCAGTAGCAAGGGCAGTATTTTCCTATGCCATTATTTTTATCTTCTCCTCGAAAGAGGCCTGCTCTTTTTCAAAGACCGTCCTGTCATCAGAGAGGTCTCTAAGCTCTTGGATCAATCTGTTCTTGTCCACAAGAAGAATTGTATTCTTCCGGGAAAGAGAGTTCTTCTCTTCCTCAAGCATTTTGTGCTCTTTGCAAACAAGATTTTTGACCTACTATAACTAAGAAATAAACCTAGAAATTAATAAATCAAAAAGTCTTCGGGTTGCAAATAATTCCGGTCACTGCAGTATAGATAATGTAGCAACCAGGTATCGAATCCGCGGGACTTGAAGAAAGTAAGTCTAGTCTTAAGAAAACTAGAAATTCAGGGGGTTGTTCTTGTTTTGGGAATCAAATAAGAATAAATTAAAATAAAACTGATAAAGTAATATGGATAAGTGGAACTCCGGGTTCAAGTTATTTTTCACTAGTTGGATTATGCGAACTTCTACAAATTGATAAGAGATATGGATTGGCTAATTCTTCAATATCTTTCCAAAATTAAATCATAATCTCAGGAAAGATCATCTAGCAGAAAACACAAGGTCTAATCCAGAACCTAGCCAAACACATATAGATGGATGAAGCTTAAAGAATAACGACGCACCTGAGGGAAAATCTAATCAATCCGATCTAATATTCCACAGGCTAACAGATTAATATGACCTCCCTGTTAATCACCGTTCTGATCATAACAAGATTTACAAGGCTTTTTAAGAAATTCGTGAGATTAATTAGAAAGCACAACTTTAACATTAATCAGAAACAATCCGTAAATAAAATATTTAATCATAATGGTAGAAGTACTTGCAAAACCAACTAGCTACAAATAACCATCACCTAGAGTAAATCCTTCCTAGCCTAGCATGTTACAAAAAGAGTAGAGAGAGATAGAGAAGAAATAAACTGGTGTAGAAGATTCCTCCGTTTGTCTCGCTACCCAGATCTGCAATTTACTGGGCTGGAGGTTGAAGATGATAGTGTAGGAGAAGAACTCTCGCGGCTGCTTGCGTTCTTCTCGGCGTGAGAAAAAGAAATAAAAACTATAACTAAAACTAAAACTAAAAACAGAAGTGAACTAATGTTATGGAATGGATGGATTGAAGGATCGATGGATGCCTCTTTTCTCAGCCAAAGCCTTCCTTATTTATAAGATAAATTCAAGGCTCTTCGCTTGTTCATTAATGTTATCTTTTAATTACCTTCAGTTTCACGATGTTAATGAAGACCTTCCAGTTCCTCTAAGTTACTTCCTTGAATTTATCTTTCTTCATCAATAACTCTTGAAAGACTCTAGAGTTACTCCCTTGAATTTATCTTTCTTCATTAATAACCCTTGAAAGACTCTGGAGTTTCCTGCACATAAATAGGATTTATTGTCAGCAGTTTAATTATTATCTCCTACACAAAATTTTGAATTCCCTATATATCCATCCTAAATCATAAAAACATCAAAATAAATCTGTTTCTGTACAATTTCTTTTAGATATACGAATGAAGTACAAAATTAAGGGAAAATGGTAATAAAGACATGGGATTTCGACGTTAAAAGTATATAAAATATCAGCTTGTCATCCTTCTCGAAGGCGACCTTCCACTCAAACAGGACAGCCTTATCATTTAAGAGACCGGTCCCCTCCCGCTTATGAGCAGCTTGAGCCTGTCCCAACAACACCTCAAAGCCAGAAAGATTACGTAACAGATCACCTCCCTTCTCAACGAATTGACTCCATACCTATCTCAATGAAGCAATCTCCATCTCCAAGGGCCGAATTCAACCCTTGTGGGAAAAAATCTCTTCCATCAGCTCCTTCAGCTTAGCCTCAAACTCATCACCCCACTTGGTGCATTCACGCCGGGCGCTGTCAAGCTCCTTCTTCAGTGTCAGAGTCCGCTGATTCACCCGGCTGGCTATCTCGGCGTCAACATTGTCATTATAAGTGTTGTGAAAGGACCGGGCGATCTCCAGATCTTTTTGGGCATTATTAGCCCTGCTCTCCTCATATCGAAGCTTGGAATGCAAGGCCTTCGTATGCACCTCCACGCTTTGAGCGAAAGCCACTGTCTGAAAGAAAAACATACGTAAAAAAGAGGAAAAAGAATAGGAAAAAGGGAAAAAGGAAGAAAGAAAGGCAGGAGGCACGAAGAAGAATTAGATTTCTGAATTGCCTCCTTCCACATCTCAAAGTACGAAGAAGACTCCGAGACAACAAGAAGGGGCACGGGATGACCGCAATGATAGAACCATCCCTCTTTCTCCGAAGGACCACAAAATGAGCTGCTTGCCATGGGAGGAGGAGAGGATGCGGGGGCATTTGTGTCTTCCCTCATTTTAGTACGAAGCTCGGGGTTCTCGGGCACCTCGCGGCATGTCGGACCTTCTCCACCCGCCCCCCCTCGGAAGCGCCTCCAGGCCTCTCGGCCTCCACCCTATCAGGCCTGACCGGTCCCTCAGTGGATACTCAAGCTTCCCCAGGAGCAGATTTCTCCGGAAGCTCCTCTTCAGCGGTTGGCCCTCGATTTGAGGAAGCATCCAAGTCTATAATCGAGGACGCCTTCGCCTTCTTTACAGCATGCTTCACTCTTCCCTTCGAGGCCAGGACCTTCCGGTGCTTTTGGGTAAAGACGTGCTTAACAGCCACAACTCCCGAAGAAAGCTCAGCCCAGCAGCTCCCTCAGCTTCAGGGGCTGACAAAAACAAAATTTTAATGAGAAAAGCAACAAAAACACAAGAAGAATCCAAAAGAGCACGCCCGCAGCAGAAAAATCGTGATTTAAATTTTGGAAACCCAAAGGGGCCTCCCGGAAAAGAGTTTGAAAGAAAAAGCTCCGTAAGTCAGGGATTAAAGGCGGAAACGGGGCTCGCACTCGCACATTTGCCTCTTCCCCGTGGGCTAAGGTTGAGACATGACCCTGACGTGAGAGGAAGAAACACCCGGCGACCGGAGATTGGACTTGTGTACCAAGTACCTGGCTGGTTAGTAAGATCTGGCGAGTGGGCCCTAGGAGTCTTTGGAAACTCCTCCCTTTCTGAAGACTCTTTTGTCTTATGCCTCTTGGGTGCGTTCCCAATCTCTCCCCTAGGCCTCTTCCCGGCCCAGATTCCTGCTCCGCCAGGCGTCGGGCCGCCTCCTCCGCGGCATCAAGAGAAGCATAGTAGTTCACCTTCTCATTTCCGACTTTGAAGCAAACTAACTGCCAGCCGCAGAAAGGGCCAACCTTCACACCAATATGAGGAAAATCTGCAAAATTAGATAAACGTCAGAAAAAACAAACAAAAGCTATGAAATTAGTAAGCGTAGAATCAAGAAC
Organism: Limonium bicolor; assembly: GCA_023374045.1. Classification (NCBI taxonomy): domain Eukaryota; kingdom Viridiplantae; phylum Streptophyta; class Magnoliopsida; order Caryophyllales; family Plumbaginaceae; genus Limonium; species Limonium bicolor. Next base: position 62,283,502 of record CM041778.1, on the reverse strand, counting down.
CTTACTCTGTGAATGGGACAGCGCGGCTAGGCGAGCATTAGAGAAGAAGTCCTCCACATATACACGTCTCTCGTTTACTCCTTTTAGCACCCGGGAAATCGGAAGCTTTGATTTTGGTGAAGTAAGCCCCATAAAGGGTACCTCTGGTAACAGAAGGACAGTAGGGAGCTCCAAGGAAGCGACCGGGTGGAGGGACGATGACGAACCAGCGAGTATTCCACCGTTGCCCTAACTTTTTGTACTTGAAGAGGGAGTATCCTGCACGGCTTGTGATAGTTATGCTGTCGAAGTCAACCTGACTGGTAAAAAACTGGATAAACTCAGTAGCAACAGGAGAAATCTTCACCTCGGCGCAGAGGGCTACATAAGCACGAAGTTGGGCTATCGCCTTAGGGTGAAGGTGAGCAAGTGTGCAGCACCTCTGAATTAGGAACCCCAAGACGAAAGGATGAGGAGGAACAGACATCCCCCGAAGAAAGAAATCAGAGTAGACGACATAGCCACAGCCAAAATTGTCGTACGGGTGAGAATCGGAGGTAGGATGGTAAATTTGAGTCCCAAGTGGGACTTTAACCTTTTCGAGAAGAGAGTTGATGGATTTAACATCCAGAGTACTGGGTAGCGGTTCCCGATTTTTTGCAAAAATATTTTTTGGTTCTAGCAGGGTCGGAAGAAATTTGTCACCTGATTGTGAGCCCTGGATCTCCTCAAAGGCGGAACAGAGAGAAACCTTCGATTTGGATGAGCTCGAAGAATCCATTATCGCAGGAAAGCTAAACAGACGCGAACACAAGGAAGAGGAAAGGAGAAGAGGGCTCTGTCCGCAGTAGAAGAGAAATCAACGATTGGAAGTGAGAAGCGAGGAAAGAGAAATATCAACCCCTAGAGGGCTTTATAAAGCGGTAAAATTTTCTTCAAAAAAATAATTAAAATATCAGTTGCAAACAAAAAAACACTTTTGCAGGAAAAGCACAGGGGCTCTGCAAATTCTGAATTAAGGATACTGGCGCACGCGAAAAGCATAAACTCTACGCATTCCACAGTACCAACCACGTACGCAGTAAAGCAGGAGCACGAGCGCGGCACAGACTAATAAAAGTTCTCCTTTTCGCTGAAAGCAAAAAGAGAACTTGTGGGACTAAGGGGGAAGCAAGGAGAGAAGAGCGGGAATAGACGTCGCTCTCAGCGCAGGAAAGCCTCGACAAAAATCAAAAATTTTCTCAACAAACCGCATCGACTACGGGAAGTTTTACTTTCTTCATCAAACTTCAAAAAGTAGAACTTATGGGACTGATGAAGAGGGGAAAATATGGTCGAAATACCAAAAGACGTGAAGAAGCTAAAAGTAACATCCAAAGTCCACACCCAGAAGAGAGAACGAAGAAAGAGCGTATAGCGACCGGTCGGCTGCGACCGGTCACAAGATATAGAACAAGTATAAGAGAGCGACCGGTCGCCTGTGACCGGTCGCCAGAAAGTCACAGAGCAAGTGTAAATAGCGACCGGTCGCCAAAGCTATAAAGTAAGCCTAGATAGCGACCGGTTATATACGACTGGTTAAGTAACTAAGAAAGAAGAGTGAACAGTGACTGGGCGCCTGTGCCCAGTCAGATAGCTAGGGATGAAAGATATAGAAGTTAGGATAAGATATTTATAGTGACAACCTGGCAGAGTATGACAGGTTGGCAAACCAAGGAACCATAGGAAATTGCTATAAATAGGGGATCACCCCCCCCCCCACGAAATGGACACGCGATCATAACTTACGGAATTTCTCTCTCTGTTTTATTGCTCTTCCTTGCTATTGCGAAAACCCTCTCTAGTTCGGTTTCTTCGGTAACAAGGTAATTCGGTAGAACACTCGGACGTAGATCGTAGGCTAGCAATCGAACAGGAGGTTAGATTGTTAGGGATAGGGAATTGACTATTTCAGGTAAAGAACCGCTAAAAATGTTATGTGTATTTCGGCGGTTCTTTAGCCGAACCCGCCAAAAATGGTCTTTTTCTGAGGCAAAAAACTCTTTTTCAGCGGTTCTTACTTAGAAACCGTCAAAAAATCGTCTTGTCCCTCACTCTTTTTCAGCTAATACTAAAAAACCGCCAAAAAAGGGGCGTCAAAAATGTTATGTTTTGTACTAGTGTAATAATCCTCGTCATTGGGGTGAGGCTTATAGGAAGGGCCTTGATGGACATCAACTCTAGAGGGAGGTGGCTCCTTGAAGTCGATGGTGGCACTCTTCTTTGTTGACTCAGAGGGAGGCAGTGTCTCCTCCTTCTCCAAGTTGTGGATGTGATCATCCTCATTGTCTTAATGAATAGAGAAGGGGGAGAAAAATTGATGGTTGACTTCAGAGGCAAGTAACTTCATGTGGTCAAAGTAGAAACTCTCTTCCAACGAGTTGTCTTCATAATCAAGCTGGTGGTTGAGTGACGGTAGACTCTTTGATTTGCACAGGGAAAGAGAAAGAGTGCAACTCAAGTCCTCAGTATGTTGCTCTACCTCTTGAATTGTTTCACTCTCAAGTTGTTGCACAATCTGATCTAGACGAGCTTGAACGTTCATGTTGAAGGTGCTTTTCTCAGCAAACTTTGACTCAACTGCTTGGTGCACAAACTTGATGGATGAGGTGAAATCCTCCATGAGAGCCTTTAATCTCGACATTACAACCGGACAGGGAGAACCTCATGAATCTCTTTGCACCCTGGCATACACTCCAATGATTGGTGTTTTGTTCGGTGTAGTCACCATACGAGTAACCATACCAACCTCTTGCTTGATTAAAATAACCATCCTTTGGCGTTGAGTGCACAAAGAACAGAAACAAAAATTTAAACACAAAAGGGGTAAGTAAAAGAAATGAATTTTTTTGCACAAAAACTAAACATATAATAAACCAGATAGTTGGACCGAAGTCCACAGCAACGACGCCAAAAACTTATTAGCAAAAATAGTAATGAAACTATCTTGCTAACCAATTGACAATGAACTTAGTCGGTATAGTCCAACAAGGTCGTATCCATAGGGAATTCGTAGCTATCTAGCTAATTATAAGCTTAGTAAATGTGCAAGAATATAAACAAAAGTGCATAAGTGTAAATTGAGGGTTTTTGGGGGTTTTGGTTTAATAAATGGAAAACAAAGAAAGCAATAAAACTAAACTAACTAAACTAGGATAGATATAGCCCGGGATGGATATTGCACCCATCCTCCCCTTACCACCGATTTTCGACCCTTGAACTTATAGCTAAACATCGGGAACACTTAATTAATTAGCAACCTAATCGAGGACTACTAATCCTAACTGATTTCACAGCAATGGTATGAAAAACTCACATGTTTCTTCAAAATACATCACAAACAATAATAATACATCATAGAACAATAATGATCCTCTTCATCTAGGATTAAACATCCTCTTTATCTAGGTGAGGGTCAATGAGGGTTCCACGTGGACAGTCGACTGCAACGAAGACTTCTGCTGGCGCAGGAGGAACCAAGGCTGGGTAGGGAGGGTGACTTGAGACTTTAACAGGATGCTTCACTGAATTGTTCCCCAACTCCTGTAGGTTACCACTGTTTGTGATTGAAGTCTGCTGCAGATATTCTAATTGGTCCTCATACGACATCCTCCCCTTTTGCTCTTGGCAATCATCGAACTCATGAGATCCCCCCACAATATGAGCAACAAGGATCAGAGTCTTGATATTCAAATTCCTCCTCAATATGCATATGCTCTTTTAGCTCTAAACAAGCATCAAACTCATCAGGCTTCCCACAATATGAACAATAAAGGTCACTGGAACAAGAAGACACCTACTCTACTATCTGCACAGGTGTTTGTCCCATAGTTAGTTGCTCTAGCATCTTCATCATACTGCTCATTGTGATTTTCAATTGTTCCTGGTTAGCAACTATATGCTCCATCATGGGATCCGGATCCCGAAAGAACTGGCACTAACGGAATAAACACGGCCACCACTGGGGCTCCACTGTGCCATTATAATTAGTAGTTAGAAAGTACAAAACAAAGTAAACTTAAAAGTGAAAATAAAATGAAACAAAAACAATTGAACATCCACACAATTTAAAATGGAACTAAAATAAGACAAGAAGAAAAAACTATAAATATGGCAAATAGCTAAAATTAAAATAAAATAACAATAAATAAAATAGAATAACAAAAAATAAAATAAAATTGACATAAAATTGACAGAAATAGGTACAAGAAAATAAACTAACAACAGAAAATAAATCAAATCAAATGAAATGAAATAAAATAAAAGAACAAATTAACTAAAAAAATAAAATAAAAACATAGAGTAATATAAAATTAAGAAATCAATTAAAACAAAACATGATAAAATAAATTAAGTAAAAACAAAACAAAGAAACATAAAATTAAAATTATAACTAAATTAAAACAATAAAGAAATAAATTAACAAAAATGGTAAAACTGCTAAAATTAAAATAAACTACAAATAAAATAGAATAAATTAGAATAAATTAAGATAAAATAAAAACAATTGACAAGTAAATAACATGAAAATAAATAAAACAAAAGAAAAGAAAATAGAAAACAAACAAACAAAACAATGAAACTAGATAAAGTCAAGTCCCCGACAACAGCACCATTTTGCAAATAGGATGATTGATGTACTAAAAACTTTGAAATTAACCTAGAAAATAATAAATCATTAAGCTTGTTGGGTTGCATTCCTGGTCGGGGTAGTATAGTAAACAAAAGCAACCAATTATTAATCCACGGGAGTTGAAGAAAATAAGCCTAATCCTAGAAAACTGGAAATCAAGGGGTTGTTTGTAGTTTTTAAGATTGAATAACTAAAGTCAAATTAAAATAAGCAATTAATGAAACTAAATGATAAAGTTGATCAAATGAATGGAAATATAGGTTTGGGTTGTTCTACACTGGATGTAATTAACAACCACTACAGTTTCCTATGAGATATGGATTGGGAAATTCTTTAAACTATCTTCAATACTAAATGCTAGTTAAAGAAGAGCTCACCTATAAGAACATGTGAGTTCTAGTCTAGAATTAGACAAAACACATATAGGGAATTAAGAATGAAGAATTACTAGCAACTGTAAGGAAAATCCCATCAATATGATTGATTTTCCACAAATTTTCTGATTAACTCGACCTTCTTGATTTTCACTAATCAGATTGAAACAAGATTCACAAAACAACTCTAACAACTCATGATATTATTAGAGAAGAAGAATGTATAATGTTAATCTAGAAACAATCCAATGTATTCTCACATCCAAACTATAGAGAAATTTAACTAAACCATATCCAGTTACAAACAACTCTCCCCCACAACAAATCCTATCTAGCTAGACATATTCACAAAACAAACAGAGAAAAGAGATTAAGAAATCATCTGGAATAGAAGACTCCTAAATTCAAACCGCTGTTCAGATCTGAAGTTCGCTGGGCTGGAGATTAAAGATGATAGTGGTGATCCTGATGACCGATGGAGATGGATGAAGGTAAGGCGCGGTGTTCGAACTTCAAAGTTTGGACTCATGTCAGGACACATTTCCAGGAAGTTTTGGCCTCTGTCCGAACATACAAGTTCAGACGTATGTTCGGGCATGTCGGTATCCTGTAGAGCGAAACTTGTTTTGGGCCTAGATTCTTCGTTTGGACTCCGTTTTGCTCCCCGTTTGTTGCGTTGTGAAGCTTGTGAAGTGAATAATGCAATTCCATGACTTTTAACTGCATTTGACACATAAAAACATCAATTATCATATAGACACAAATCATAGGAAAAATACATGATAAGTAAGAAATATTGGCCAAACCACTACGAATAATAGGAAAATTTAACTCTTCAATTTAGCACTTATCAGGAGTGTGTCAAGATTTTTGTAACACCCCATCTCAGTCCAAATGTGGTTTCACAACTTAACAACATATATATAAATGTCACAGCGGAATTCAATACACTCCAGGACCTTGCCACGGTCTGACTGACAGAATATACCGAACATTAGTACATACAAATCTTAACCAAATACATATCCTTCTTACATCTTACTAACTCAAATTGCCATACGAGTGTACATGCACAACTCGTAGGCCACACTTAACCCGTAACGCTTGTACCCCATCTTACTCTCGCGACGGCCGCATCCTAACATTCACCTGTGTAGTAAAAACAGCCCCCAAAGGGGGTCAGCACGAATGCTGGTACGATCCTCTCATGGCCCCCAAGCTAACGTGGCTACGACGACTAATTGTCGATAGCATGAAGGTTGATTAGATGCACAACATAATAGAGAGTGCAGTAAAGAACAATCCAAATATGAACAATCAAAGTTCAAACATAATGAACGACTTAAATGTGTTCCCTTAATTAGAGAGTTAATTATTTAACTCCTTAAGTTATGTTTCCTCTTAATCTTAGTCCATCTTTATCTTAGTCTTAGAAACAACCATCCTTTAAAAAGGAATGGGTGTAGCTTATCTTAGTCTTATAATACAAACCATCCTTTAAAAAGGAATGGTTGCAACTTATCTCAAACCTTATCTTAATCTTAGAATACAAGCCACTCTTTAAATAGAAATGATTGTATCTTATCTCAATGTTTATTTTTGTCGGGTCAAAGCGACCCTAGCCAATGAGCTATTAACTCCACTGGTTGAATAAACAACTTATCTTATAATTTAGGATTTAGGTGATCCTACCGCACCATCTTAATGCCTCCTACCTTGGACTGTATGTCCAATGTAGCTGAGCCGGCAACCGACCCTAGGCAACGAGTCCGAAGACAAGTCCTTAAGCGGAAGTCGGATCTGCTATAGATACCGACCCCCTTTTTCCTTAGCATGCATGACCGGAGTCAGTCCCGGGTTCCTCACTCCCCCCTTAAGTTCCAGTTAGTAGAAGTCTCAAGACAATGTTTGTTGGTTAACCTCTTTCGGTTTATAACAAACTAATATTAGGGAGCGTTCCTTAGTCTCACTCAATTCCTTACTAAACGTAGGTTAGTAAGTTCTCACGGTAAGTTGTGTTAGTTTTCAAACATCACACAACAATACAATAAACATAATGTTCCGGTTGCATGCTTTATCTTGTTTAGTGAGCACACAAAAACAAATAGCACACAAGCCAAGGGACACCTCGTTAGCAAGCAAGTCACAAGAAGAACTGTACTGTTCACCGTTGGTCGTTCGGTTGCTTACTCTCCTCTGGAGTCCAAATTCTCAAACCCTAAAACATTCATTCAATTTTAGGTTGTTAATTACTTTTCCAATAAAGCTAACTTACTTAACTCACTTAGTCACTAATGATCCCCATCTAACCCCACTTAAGTTCTTATAAACTTAATCTTAAGTGAATCACTTCTCCTCATAACTTATACTTATTCACCCACTTAATTATCATTGTTACCCACCAAACATGTCTTAAACAACCTTATATTATCATTACATATCAATCCCCACCATTAGATATCATTTCCTAACCTTAAACAAAGTTTTTGGTCAAAACAGCACCGCGTCCGAACTTGTGTCCGAGCTTACCAAGTTCGGACGCAAGTCGAGACTCAAAAGGGTGCAACCAGACGTGTGTCCGAACATGTGTGAACTTCCATAAGTTCGGACATAGGTCGAGGAAAAATCAAAGGAAGAATTTCAAGTGTCCGAACATCTAAGTCCGGACGGTAGTTCGGACTCTGGTCGAGACTCAAAAAATTCTAACCGCAACAGGGCATGTCCGAGCTTCCAAATTCGGACGGAAGTTCGGACAGGCCAGAATACTCATCTTCTACACCCTTAAACACTTATCTCCTTTCTTGCAAAAATGCCCAACTCTTCCACAAGTGTCCCATTATGTCTTAATACCATATAGGCACTTAAACTCACCTTAGAACATCCTTTAAAACCTCCTTAACCATTTTCTCAATCCTTACAAGAATTTCTAACACTTGTTACTTATTTCCTTATTTTTCCAACATGTAATTTTTGTCTAAAACTCTAACTATCCAAAGTGTTTCCTTCCCAATCAATATAACTTCCCCCTAAGCATTATTGCATCCCCTCTTTGCTTGCTAAACCTTCCAAGGTTATCTTGCATGTCCATGCACAATTCCTTTCTTTTCCTTTTTCTACTCATCAACCTAAACTCATGAACTTACCTATGCATTTCTCCTCATCTTCTTAGCACCTTAACCTTGTTCTTCTTTACTTTAACTATCCTACACCCTCCTTGGACATTTCCATCTCCTTTTACTCACTTACTCACCATTCTCATGATCATACACTCTTTTACATTCCTAGTCATTTTCCTTGACATTTGACAACATTCTCCCACACCTTTCTCTTCCATCACCTAAGTCCACTCATTAACATCTAAACTAAACCTCATTAGTCCACTACTAGCATCATCACACTTACACAAGCTTCTCAAAACTCTCATTGTTATATTCCCTAGTTCATATCTAAATTATCTTAAAGCATTATACACCTTCTCCTCCAAATTTGCACAAGTCTTACCATTCCTCTTGTCATGACTTTGGTGTGTTCAATACACCCATCTAAACTCTAATTCCTCCTAGACAACTCTGGGTCATCCTAAACCTCAAGACCTACTTAGTTAACTCATTTCCACTCAAATTCCTCTTCATGCCCCATAGTAAACCCTAGGGCACATTAACTCACCACCACCACTTAAACGCTCTGTTTTCTATTCAAATTTCGCCATAGCTTCTTGTATTTTATCATGCCCAAATGCATTGTTTTCCTCATTCAACCAACTCACACATCAAGTCCTTTCTCATCTTATTTCTCACCCAAATCAACTTATTCACAACAAACTCATATAGTGCAATAATCTTAAATTGCATAGCACCAAGGCTCTTAAATGACATGGCTCTTAGGCCCTTAAATGACTTAAACTTAAATACTGAATTTCCCACATATATAAGCTTTCAACCTGCAAATACACCCATCAATCTCATAGTAGTTTTAATGCTCTTAAAATCCCTCTTAAACTTATATTACTAACTCATTCCCATTGGCTCCTTAGTCACAAGTTCATAAGCTTGTTAAATTCTTTTTCCTAGGTTATATAACCCATTACTTATGTAGCTTTAAGCTACATTAGTACTTATCTAAATACCACCCCTTAAAACTTAAACCACCTTAGGTAAGCAATTACCTTGTTTTTCTCAAGTTTCTCTCAACTTTTCCTTAGGCTTCTTCCCTTGGAAATCTCGGCCACCATTAAATTTCCCTTGCCAATGTTCTAATCAATATACATTGGCTCTCATGATGCTAAATAATACTTAACCTAAGGAGTAAACCCTAGTGTTAAAAATGTGTTTCTAAGGTATTGAAATGAATGTTTAACTTGGAGTCTTAAGATAGGCTTGGATATGAATCCAGACGGACCTCCTCTAGCCTTGGAGAATAGAATCAAGCTAGAACAATGGATAAAACAAGGCTCCATGAGAAGGTAATTTTCGGTCATGGTGAGAAGTGATGGAAACAAGATTTTTCTTACATTTCTTCTACCTTAAGAGATGGAGAAGCAAGAACTCTTCAAACTTGATTTTCCTCCATCAATGGAGTTTCTCATGGCTCCAAATGAAGCTTTTCCAATTTTTAAAGATAGAAAGCTAGGTTGAGCTAACTAAGAATAATCTATGCTCACTTTTGATTTGGAGCTAAAATGAGTAACTTATGGACATGGAAGATGGAACAAGTATGGAGATGGTTGGGCACGGTTGGAACAGAGAGAACAAGAAGAAAACCGTGGACAGAAGAAGGGGAAATGAAGAAGAGAGGAGAGAGGTAGGCTAATAAGGATATTTGCTAAAGCAAATAGTAACTTTCTACTTAATTCTTTTTTCCTTATTTGATGAAGTCTATGGTGACTCATCCTTAGAAAACCGGCCCCTCTTTATAACAAGAGATTTATGGTCTTGTGTTGACCACTAATTGACTTATGTTGACTAAAACTTAAACTAGTCACTATTTGGCATATTCACAAATTAGTGCACATATTTGTGAAATTTTGGTTTCCCATTGATTAGACTTCTAATGTGTACTAAGTAGTACAAAAGTTAATTGAAGAGTAATGATGGACATTTAGCCACTCAAAACCCATTACAGACAATTTTTTCAAAATGTGCTTTAAGACTTCTAAAGACTTGTGTGTTTAATTGTCTTCAAGCTTGGTTTTGTCTTTGGTAATGGTTTAAAAATGACCATTAGAATATTAAGACGGTCTTAGCATGATATTGGGTACTCACCCAAGTCTCTCCAAGCTTAGAGCACTTTTTGCCTAATTGCCCTTAAGGCATTTTCTTGTGTTTTCCTTGGTTTATTAAATTGTCTACCAATCTTTCTAAGGAATTTTATAGCCTTACTACATCATAAATTGATGTTTAATTAGCATACTTAGGTTTGGGGTATTTCAATTTTTCTTTTAAAAATGTAGATTTGGGAAAAAAAATTGTCTGACCCACTCATCAGGGCGGTCCTGTGGGTCAGTCGCTTCTGGAAGAAGACTACACGTGCAAATTTTTAACCCAATCGATCCACTAGGGGGGTGCTAGGTACTGAGGTTTGAAACCGAGAGCAATCCTATATGATACCCGGACCGACCACTGGGGTGATCGGCTAGGTTGGTCGAAACTCGAGAGAATTCTTCAAACCGACCGACCCATTGGGGCGGTCGGCTGGGGTGGTCAAAGCCCGAGAGCAAATCTTCAGCTTGGCCGACCCACTAAGGTGGTCACTTAGGTCGGTCACCTTCGGAATTTCCTCATTTGCGCTGAGATCTTCTTGAAATGTCCTGTTGTTCTTTATATACTTCCCAAAACATTAAATCTTGGCCACAACATCTCTTTTCATCTTTAAAGCATGCTTGAATGAGCTTTTACCTTGTATAATAGCCAAAATGTGTAAGTTCACTAATATTAATGAAATGCTCTATAAAGTGGTGAAAATAGGTTATAGACCACTTAAAACAAATGTGAATATAAACCCTTAGTTACATATTTTCATCACTTATCGTTTGCTTGTCCTTGAGAAAAACATAGGGCCCACATAGGAGAGATATTTCAAGCAAACAAGTACTCAAATGAATTCTTGGATTGAAGTGAGCAAAAAGTGAGGAGAAACTCATGAGAAGTACAAACCAACCTAATCATGGTGACATGGGTGTGCTTAGGGCAAATAAAAAGATAGAGTTTCGCAGTATGATATAGAGTGCTTCGAAGTTCTTAAAAGATTGGGAGCTTGAAGAACTTTTACCATGACCAACTTATCTCAAGAATTGGAATTGAGGGGAAAACAAAAGGAAAAAATAGATGTTTGCATTTGTTTCACTTTTACAATAAAAAGTGAGGAGAAGACATTTAGGCATTTTGCCTTTACATTCAAGAACACTCAACTCTCATGTTGTAGGTTACCATGGTGTCTCTCAAGTCCCTTTTATAAAATTTTACAAGAAAGCACCCTTTAGCAAACCCTAGATGAAAAGATAGAAAGAGCCCCTAAGCAAAAAAAAAAACACCAAAGATAAGATCATATTGTTGCACCGCTTTTTAAATGCTCCTCAATAGAAAATCTTTGAATTTTTTTGATGAAAAATCCAGGAATTCATGGGAAAAATGCTTCCTATAAATGTAACTCCTAAGTGAAAGCAATTTTAATACCCCAGACATAAAAATGGTGATTAAATTACTCTAATATGATTTTTAGAGGCCTATTAGTGCTTAAGGAACATTGGTAAAGAGAATAAAACCAAAAGAAATGAGAAAATGCGTAAAAAGCGAAAAACACTAAAGCGCGCATTAAATGGGTATGGGAGGTATGTGACCTCATTAGGATCCGAGATGGATTCCTAAGGCTTAATTACGCCTAATTAGTGTGTGGGAATAATTCCCAAAGAAAACGGATCCAAATAATGGATTAAAACGCTAACGGAGTTTTAAAGCACGTTTTTCGAGAAAACCCGGAAACGTGACTTTGAGTGGTCAAATAGACCCATAAAAATTATGGTTGATTAAATAACTATAATTAAACATTAATGGAAGCTTGATAACCATTAAAAATAAAGAAACGGGAAAAATCCAAAAAACGGGCCCGGTTAGTGAATAGTGCTAAACCGGGTAAATTAACGAGCGTCTTTTGTAAAAGTCGAAAACCACCCCGGGACATTATTATAGTGGGGCCGGTTTTAATACGAGTAACACCCCTCTCTCACAAGCCCCTTAATTAATTAATGTCTTATAAGTCACTAAAGGACAAAAAATAAAGTAGAGAGGGGAATAGTACAAAGAGGACTTTTACTACCTCTCTCCTCTATTCTACTCCTTCACTCACATTTTTTCCCCTTCTCACCAGAGCTCTCCTCTTCTTCCTCTCTAAATCCTCCATGGCGATTTGCAAGAGCCACCAACAACTCCCTCCTTCATCTTGTTCTACAAGGTTCAATTCAACTCCAAATTGCAAAAAAAAAAACAATTCCACCATTGGATTCCTCTCAACTTGTGGAACATTTCCCCCCCTTCAAAATCCAAAAATCCCACCAAAACGTGCCTTCCCCTCATATACCGATTGGTGGTTAGGTCGTCCTTGACTCCTGGAAAATCGGAAAGTAAAGGTTGAAGGTGCCATTTTGTTCTAGAACCACTCCTTGGTTGCTTAAGGTAAACAGTAAGCTCAAAATCTCCATTTTCTAGCTTTCTTCGATTCTTGGAAATTTCCAACGTTGAGCTCCCTCCTCTTCCAATGTCCAGCCAGTTTTACTCTTCAATGGGGGCTAGAATTTTGTTAGCCTTGCTATCCAAGAACTCCTTCTAGAAGTGGTAAGGTAAACACCCTCTTTAAAGCTTAAGAGTTCTCTTCAAATCTAGGTTAAATTAAGAGTATGTATTGAGTAGTGTGTTGTTGTTGGGCTGGCCAGCTTGTGTTGTTTGGTCGGTTGAGAAATCAAGAAACAAGAGAGAAAGATGAAGAAAGGAAAGAGAATGGAGGAAGGAGAGAAATGGAGACTTAAGGTAAATAAATTACCTTAGTGTATGTTCTTATTGCTTTTAGAATTGGGAAGGGAAAATAAATGAATGAATGAACCCAAACATGTGTTGGAATGTGATTTGTTGAGATGAGGTGAAATACCCCGTACTTAATTAGGGTGATTAAATTACTCTAATACGATATTGAGGGCCTATTAGTGCCTAATGAATTTTGGTAAAAAGAATAAATCCAAAAGAAATAATAAAAACGCTTAAAGAGCGAAAAACGCTAAAACGAGCGTTAAGTGACCCTAGGAGAAATACAACCTTAAATAGGGTACTAAATGAATTTAAAAGGCTTAATAATGCCTAAATAATATATGGGAACAATTCCCGAAGAAAACGGATTCATAAAACGAATTAAAAACACTAATAAAGCTTTAGCGCACGTTTTTCGAGAAAACCCGAAAACGTGACTTTGAGTGGTCAAACGAACCCGTAAAAATTATAGTCCATTAAATAACTATAAATAAACATTAATGGGAGTATAATAGCCATTAAAATTAAAGAAACGAGAAAATTCCGGAAAACGGACCCAGTTAGTGAATAGTGCTAAACCGGGTAAAATAACGAGCGTTTTCTGTAAAAGACGAAAAATGCTCCAGCTTGTATTATAATAGTGGGCCGGTTTTATTAATGTAGACAGACCCTCACACATGACTAGTTAGCTAATTAAAAAGTCAAAGAGCAAAAGCAAAAAGGGTACAAGTACCCCTTTTCCCTCTCTCTCTTCCTTTATTTCCTTTTCCCTCTTTCTTTCCTCTCTTTCCTCCTTTCTTGCGATTTCTCCCTCCTCCTCTCTGGTTGCAGCCGATTTTGGAGCTCTCCCCCTCCTTCCATGGCTTCTCTTCATCTCTTCCTTGCTCTAGTCAACTCCAAGCTCCAAATGCAAAAATAATCACATATTTGAACTCCCCTCATCATCCTCTATCTTCCTCTCTTTTCGAAATTCCGAAAGGAAGAACTTGACCTCCATGGTTTTTCCCCATTTGAAGAGAAAAGCACATCATCTTGTAGCTTGGAGTCTCCTCTTTCAAACAAGATAAAAATTTCATTGAAAAACTCATTTTGGTTCTCCCTCCTTGGTGACCGATTTCTACCCCTTTGTAATGCCTTGTTTTCTTCTTGATTTTGAGCTCCATTTCAACCCTCCAATGGTGGATTAATCCCCTTTTTGATTCAAGGGTGAGAACCCCTCTCAAAATCTCCAAAGGTAAACCCTAACTTTGTGTACTAAGCCCTTTTGGTTGAATTAAGATTTCCAAAGGGTTTAGATAATTAATTGAGTATATTTTTGTGTTTCTTGAATGTTGGGGTGGAGTTTGGCAACTCCATCCCCACTTGACCGATTTTGAGAAGAGGAGGAACAAGAGGAGAATCAAAGAGGAAGTTGTGAATTAAGGTAAGAAATCTACCTTGAACTTTGTTTTAATTGCTTTAGGAATTGGGATGGGTTAAATTTAAATAATGAACCCAAAATATGTGAATTAATGTAGTTGATTGGATTTGAGTATGATTGTGGACTTGTGTTGATTTAAGGGCCTAAGTGCCATTGTATTTGAGATTTGAGCAATATTGTTGTTTGGTGAATTTTGAATTGAGTTTATTGCTGGTAGGACCCTTGTATGGGTGTGGTTAGAATAGGAATGATTTTGGTGGTAATGGGTATGTGTGGATAAGTGAGAATTGTAGGTGAACTATGGCAAAATTTTGGTAGGAATATGTACATGTGTGGATGACTTGGTGAATGGGAGAACCAAAGTATGTATTGGGGATAATAGATGTTTAATGACCATGGAGTAGTGGTTGTAGTATAAGAAGGAAAGGGTATAAAATCTGTAGCAAGAAGTGTAGTAAAACATTGTAGAAACTAGAGAAAAATTGGTGTGCAAGATTTTGTAAAATGAGTGTTGGAACTTGGGTGTAGGTAGTGTAATGGCTTGGAAACGAATTGGCATGGTAAGGTGAGGTATTTAGAATGCTAGGACATTGTTTGAGGAAGTATTGGATGGGAGAATTGAATTTTAAAATCTGTAGCATAAGTGTAACAAAAACTGTTACATGTGTTGAAGAAGAAGTAAGGAAATTGTGTAAGTTGATTTAGGATTGAGAAATGAATTTGATTGATGAACTAAGGTGAATTAGAGGATTTAATTAGTGTTTAAACATGTAGGAAACATGTGGAAATGATTAGGAAAAGATTGGGGTGAATTGAGGTGAATTTAGAATTCAAAGTAGATAATTAAAAGGGGTTCTGCAGCCGACCCACCCAGGCGACCTACCCTAGCCTGGGTCGGTCGGACTAAATTCTGTAACCCGGGTACTCTCTGCAGCCGACCCACCCAGGCGACCTACCCAGAGTGGGTCGGTCGGCCTTTATAAAAATAAAAAAAATTAAATTAAAATCAAAAATATATATATATATATACATACATGCTATATAAATATATATACTATACCCATACATACATATATATACATACGCGTATAATATATATATATATATATAATATATATATAAAGTAAGACATTAGTGCTAGAATAATGAAGGAAAGAAAGTTAAGCACACAAGAGAAAAACTAAGAATAACGGGATAACGGGGTAAGTACGGGAGTAGCAATAATGTACATACCGTAACACCTTAATAATAATTGAACCATTTGACATGTAATTAGTGGTTCAAGAATATGATTCGAGGAACAAGGGTGAGCCAAAGAACATGAGAACCCCCGGTAAAGATAAACCCCGGTGAAAGGTATGATTTCCTCATGCTCTGTATCCTAACTTGGTTACCCCGATTTGTGTGCTTGTTTGATTGTGTGATCACCTAACAAGATAAATGCACGAATCGGATTGTGTGTACTCTCTGGTGTTTGCATTGTATCGTTTGTGGTTGGATTGTATTCCATTAATTAAAGTTTGTATAATTCATGAAATGTGGATTGGGAATGAATTGCTTGTATGTAATTGTATTTGGTAGTGCGACTCATAGTTGAGTCTTGTGTGAGTAGAGACTCGTAGAAGGAGTCAAGTGCAAACTAATTAAATGGTGGAAACTCGCTACGTCTATTGAACCCTTACGCGGTAACCTAAACCTACGAACGCACTAGAACGTGAGAAAACATACGGGAGAAGCAACCTCCCGATAACGGTTAGTGAACTGAAACGACTAAATCCACATGATAAATATTAGTGGAAGCATATGAGTAACCTCTAACTAGAGGGTTGGAAAGTTGTTCAAAATACGAACCTCGAGTAAAGTAATGAATGGTAAGGGATCACCAAACCCCTTAGAAATATAGTCGAACACCAATGAGAGGAACCGACTAACATGAGCAATGTCCCGAACATGAGAGTATTCAATAAGCTGGTTGAAACCTTAAATCTTAGAATACTAAACATTGAGGAATTCCCTAAGCCATTAGATGCTATCGAGAGAGATACTTCTAGGCTAATCCTTGAGATCGTGAATTGACTCCGAGAGTGGAGTTTCGGGAATTTGAGTAGTCCGGTAGTGAACCGGACATTTGAGTATTTGAGGAGCTAACTGTATAGCCCTATTTGTATTTGAGCCCGGTGGTGGGTCTTGTGTATGACCCTGCCCGGAGGTCGTGAGATCGACTTAACATATACCTTGAGTATTGAGCATTGTGTATTGAGTAATGAGTATTGAATCGAGTATGTGAGCGTTGAGAATTGAGTTGTGACTTGTGGGACTTGAGAACTTGAGTTGAGTGGGGAATTGAGTTGAGTGTCGTAGACCTTGTAGAGATTGTGAGTGAGAGTACCCAAGGGAGTGGGTGGTACATGAGTAGTTGAGTAAGGCATGGCGAGGTAGAAACCCTCAAGCCTAATTAAAGAACATATCGAATCAACCCTTGATGTGTGTTAGTGTTTGTGTTCAATGTTGAACTTGATTGTGAATGTACATATATAATGTATGTATGCATGCTGTTGTGATAAAATGAACCGCATGCTCTCGACCAATTAGTCGGCGTACCCTCGCTAGTACGCGGGGTATGCGGAAGTCATATTCAGCGTAAGCTGACCCCCTAGGGGGAACGTTTTTAGTGTGCAGGTACCCGAAGTGAGTATGAACACTGTAAGAGCCTGACAGCTAAGCCGGACACCGTTCGAGAGTAGGACGGGGTTGTTATTGATATGGGTAGTGTAAGGAAATTGTATTTATGTATTGTGGATTTGTAAGACCGAGGGTCATTGATAAACTTGGGAATTGTAGATACTCGGTATAGTATTGAATGGTTATTGTATTGTATATTGTGGTGTTAAAGGTTGTATTGACTTGAGAATTGTTTAAGTAAAGGAAGTATCGTTTGTATAGTGTGCTCGGTATAAGACCCATCAGACCGATATTGTATTTGTTGTTGTGATTGAGTTTGGGTTGGCCTAGTTAGTCACGTGGGTGACTAACGGCATTGTTTCACCCCCGGTTGAGTTAGGAACTACCGCTGCGTTGTTGTTGATATATGAGACAGGTCAGAGGATAATGGTGTGATTACCGGTAGGGGTGTTACAAAAAGTGGTATCAGAGCGAAGTATCGCTCTGATGGTCTGAGTACCGAGTTTAGGAAAATACCGAGTTGGGAATTAGAGACTTTGGGCTAAGGGATGAGTGTTAGCGTGTGAGGTACGCTAGATAGGAACTTCCAGTGTGACCTGGATACCTACATAACCAGTCCCGCCCTCCGCAACCCCCATTTTAAAGTTGGGGAAAGAACGCCAGAGAGATGGAAAGACCTCTCATACTCGGGAAAACCCGATCTGGCAGTTGTAGGATAAACTTTGTAAGGAGAAGGAACCTGTCATACGGTAGATTCCAAGAGTTGGAAATTCCAAAGACGGTTCCTGTTTCAACGACAATAACCGTACTGAACAGCAGTAAATTAAAGATCCTAACAGTAGGATAATGGAATTTGCGGCACCGTGGGGCGACATGCTACGCAGTCGCGAGAACCATGCGCAGCCAACAAGAAGGAAAGCGCAACTACGCAATGAAACGGAAAGTGGAGTAACAAACCCGAGACAATAGAGTCTACGGATTGCAAACGCAGGATAATACCACTAACGGTATACAAACCGACTAAGGACTTAGACGAGGAGGGAAAACTCCAAACCTATAACGCCAAGTGGTAGAAATACTTAAGTTAAACATACGCCGACAGGGCTATGACGTAGTTCCTAAGGATTAATCAAACAACCTCGTAACCACCGTAAAGGTGTGGGAACGAGCAGCCAAGCAAGGTACACGGAGTACCTCAAGGATCGGGAAGGTACCTGAATTAACAACAATTTGTCGAGAGCACTATGGAGTACTCAGGAGATTGATCACCAAGGTCAAAGGATCAAAGGAAGATCCAATAAAAACACCAAATATAGTTGAAAACAATGCCGTAAACGGTATAAGTTAACCTAAAAACTGACGTACCCGCGCACTTGCCCAAGGCAAGTGCAGCAACTACAAGGCAATTGGAAGACTTTTGACAACCAACAAGTACTTACTAAAGTACCACCATGACAATGGAAGCAAATGAAGGATCGCTAATCCTAAGGAATTGAAGAATCAAACCTTGGAAAGGCCTAACGGCCCGAACAGTATATTTTCAAACAAACCAGTCAGCATTGAGCTAGACTTGGCCAAGACCTCAAACATGGCAACGCCATGAAGATTTCTTTCCAAAACCCAGGATTTTATTTCAAACACAAAACCTTCTTTCAAAAACTACAAACTTTTCTTTTTAAACCTTACATTTTTAAAACCAAACCGGACAACCACGGTGAGTATCATAGAATGATACAAGAGGAGTTGACAATAGAATACTTCACCTAGGCGTGTGACGAGCACTACGAGTGTACCCAATTACGGGATGTGGGACGACCGCACTCCGAAGGAGCTTGCGGGCCTGACAGACCACTCGTGAGTTAGTAGGTAAGTGGTAACGTACCAATACGGTATCCCACGTATGTATACATGTAGTGTACGAAACACGGGAAGTAGTCAGCTCCGTTCTACGGACCATAAGGTGAATGCAAACCAAAATAGTTGAATACCTCAAAAAACCGAAGGAACCCAGATTAGCTTACAAGCTAAAGGAGTCAAGAATCCATTCTAGGAGGACGATTAAGAGCTAAAAAGTGCGAGAAGCACTAGTAATTGACTAAAGACATTGGAAATGTCTCGAGTATTTGAAACAAAAAGCATGAAATAGCCGGAAGGGATACCCAGTCTAAACACAGTAAGGCAACGCCTACCATGAACATATAAAGGTTCAAGGAGCAAAGTGAAATACCCATGGTGAACATCTAAGGTGCCGGAGGATACCGTTCACTATCGAAGAAGGCATCAAACCTGTTATAAGCATTAAGGAAAAGCAGCAACGGTCTACCCTAAGGACGGGAGACATACAACCCTAAACGGGACAACTTATAATTCCAAAACCGCAATGCGGAGAAAACAGAACTCACTCAAATGTTAGCCGGATGTAACGGCATAATGAATAACACCCAGGAGCAGTCCATAAAGGGTATCAAAATCAACCTAGTTGAACGAAGTGTCATAATAAGAGCACAAAAATTACAACGAACACTCGGTTAGAACACTGAAGGGATCCCACTTACCAGGGGATACCCTGAATTAATAAACGGTACCGATCAATACTGAAATGCTTGAAGGGGCCTCCAATAAATGGAAGCGTGATGCGATAACCTTACCATGGAGCCCAGTAATACCTCCAAGCCATTTGACAGTATATGGAGTAATGCAAATATCTGTGAGCCGCCTATAATGAGCAGAACTCTAGGCAACGTGGCTAGTATGCCATGAAACCATTACTGTACCTAAATTCAACGGTTGCAAAACCTACAGAGGACCATGTGGAGAGTCGCCAAGAACGGCACAGGTAAGATAGTTAATAACCAATGAGAAAGGATACCCCTCGTTGATGTGAGACCGCGAGAGCGGTGAACACATACACTCTAAAAAGAGAATGTACCTCGTTCGGAACTAATAATGTAGTGAAGCTTGAGCTTACAGATATTGCCAAGTAAAGTTAAAATATGCTATCATAGCAATTATTGGAGTAGAACATGAGCAGAAGCTAATGAAATAGCGGATGCCATGAAAACCGAAGTTGTAAACAAATACGAACATGGTGCGCAGCAAGCGACCAATACATATGAGTCATATAATGAGATGGAGTTACTGAATAAAGATAGTAGACAGACCGAGAAACAAGGAAACAATGATCATTCCTATTGCAATCTCATAAAAGATTTACTGCCCAGGGGTTTATGCCTCTGCACTCTGTAGGACTGAGTGTTTTGGTATTGCATTTGTGCAGTAATGATCGAGTGGGACAGCTAGGAAGTTGGGAAGGTGGCAATCGTGGTAAGAATAGAGGAAAATTTGTGAAGTAAAGAGCACTTGCAAGGAACCAGTAGGTGGGCATAGTTCAGAAGCCACTGGTAATAGAGGAAACACTACAATTAAGTAGTGGCTTAACCTCAACCGACAATAAGGCGGAGGAACCAAGTGAATAACCACGTAAATATACAATAGTATGTATATAGATTCCTAAAGAGCTGGATAGAGAAGCTCATTGAATTCGCGTGCGGTAAAAGAATACCACGCTTGCTTGATAAACCTTATTCCCAAGATAAGAAGGGATAAAAGGAAGTGTATAACACATTTAGAATAACGAGAAGGGCAAATACACCCTAAGCTATCAGGGTCGCGCAGCAGAAGCTAGTGGGCCCAGAGTTCTAACGTTAATACACCTAGTGAATGAATGGCTAATTATCAAATCCTCGAAGCCTTTAAGGCTGGAACCGAACCCGGTTAAGAGTTAAACAACTCCGATGAGAATTCTTGGTGCAGGGACTAACCAATAATATGGTTAAGACCCTTTGACCAAAGACCATGGTATAATAGACCGCACGGAAGTCGAACCACTCCGTGACGGCTAGACGCCTTACACCTATGTCTGATGTTGACACATGGTAGATTACGTGGGCGTAATCCCTTTTTAAGGGGGGTAGGGCGAAAACCGCGAAATGTATGTTTTACGTTATAGGGCGTAAAGTACAATGCACATAGCGCAAAAGTATTTGTTGTGATGATTGGCACTTATGTTACATAACAATATGTAGCCATTCATAATGTAATTAAGGTTGCTTGTAAGATGTGAAGTGGAAAGGATTATTGATTGTGAGAAATTTGAGGTGAATGGAGTAGAGAAACTCCATGGGGAATGAGAACCCCGATTGGTAATGGTTTTGGGAAATGAGTAAGTTTGAGGAGGTTGATGAGTACGTTGGGAGATTTGAGGAGTATAAATCGGTATGAAACCGATGTTAAACCTAGTGGGAATTAAGTCCCCTAGGTGAATTGAGTTGATTTGATTTTCTTGTAAATGATTGAGGATAGAAACTGATTCGACTGGTGAACTATTTGTGGATAGAAAAACTAATTGGAATTCTTGGGCATAGTAGTTGAAGATAGGATTGAGTAATAATTGATGGTATGAGTAGTAATGAGTAAATGAATTCTAGAAATTGGTAAATGTATGGGTGCATGTTTATGATTAGAAAGATAAAAAGATAGAAAACGAAATTAATGTTTGACTATTTGATTGTGTGAATTGGGGTGGGAGGTGGAACTTGGTTTGCTAGCGATCAAGGGAAACCGAACACCAAAGTGGGGTGGAGGGATAGTTCAACACCAATGCTGATCACATTGGGGTTGAATGACTCTTGAAGCTCCGTATAAGTGGCCACAAGTAATCACACTAGTAATAGGTGAAATAAACATAAATTGGAATTTGGAGTTGCATGGAAGTTTTCAAAATGAATTTTCAAAATGATTTTGACAAATGAGTTTCTTCAAACTTGTGAATGAGGATTGGTTTTAAAACCACTCCCACCGGCGCTAGTGGATCTTTCATGGCTAGGCACGGGTATCCGGTTGAATCATGGAGGTGAAGCTAGTTGTGAGTCGGTGGAGGTGTTGAATAGTTTTGAAACCATTACAACGGACGAGCAAAGGTACTAAGTGACCTGTAGGACGTTTGTAGTGTGTGTTTTGTATTTGTCCAAGGGCCGCCGGATATGAGTAGTCCGGTCAGGGAAGAGTACCCACTTTGGAGCCTGAGGATTCTCTAGAGTTGCAAATGAATTTTGATCATAACCAAAGGACCGTAGAGCCAGAAAGAGTAAGTGCTCAATGTCATGACGGCCGTGAACCAGAGAGCGTAAGTGTTCAAACGTGACTGGTACCTGAGGGATCACTCGATTTGGGGGAGGACTTAGTGCCTAATTGTCTGCGGATGGACCCCTTTGAGAGATTTGGGAAAAAGATATTTTTGGTTGCTATGTATGCTTGACATGTTGTGTGGATAGGTGGTTTGTATTCAGTCAGACATTGGAGATTGACAGTTGTAGAGAGAGTATAACCTTAGTATTGAGTACCTTGGCGACTAACAATCTTAGACTCACTAACTTTATGGGCAAAGTTCTTTAAGGGGGGTAGATTGAAATACCCCGTACTTAATTAGGGTGATTAAATTACTCTAATACGATATTGAGGGCCTATTAGTGCCTAATGAATTTTGGTAAAAAGAATAAATCCAAAAGAAATAATAAAAACGCTTAAAGAGCGAAAAACGCTAAAACGAGCGTTAAGTGACCCTAGGAGAAATACAACCTTAAATAGGGTACTAAATGAATTTAAAAGGCTTAATAATGCCTAAATAATATATGGGAACAATTCCCGAAGAAAACGGATTCATAAAACGAATTAAAAACACTAATAAAGCTTTAGCGCACGTTTTTCGAGAAAACCCGAAAACGTGACTTTGAGTGGTCAAACGAACCCGTAAAAATTATAGTCCATTAAATAACTATAAATAAACATTAATGGGAGTATAATAGCCATTAAAATTAAAGAAACGAGAAAATTCCGGAAAACGGGCCCGGTTAGTGAATAGTGCTAAACCGGGTAAAATAACGAGCGTTTTCTGTAAAAGACGAAAAACGCTCCAGCTTGTATTATAATAGTGGGCCGGTTTTATTAATGTAGACAGACCCTCACACATGACTAGTTAGCTAATTAAATAAGTCAAAGAGCAAAAAGCAAAAAGGGTACAAGTACCCCTTTTCCCTCTCTCTCTTCCTTTATTTCCTTTTCCCTCTTCTCTTTCCTCTCTTTCCTCCTTCCTTGCGATTTCTCCCTCCTCCTCTCTGGTTGCAGCTGATTTTGGAGCTCTCCCCCTCCTTCCATGGCTTCTCTTCATTCTCTTCCTTGCTCTAGTCAACTCCAAGCTCCAAATGCAAAAATAATCACATATTTGAACTCCCCTCATCATCCTCTATCTTCCTCTCTTTTTGAAATTCCGAAAGGAAGAACTTGACCTCCATGGGTTTTCCCCATTTGAAGAGAAAAGCACATCATCTTGTAGCTTGGAGTCTCCTCTTTCAAACAAGGTAAAAATTTCATTGAAAAACTCATTTTGGTTCTCCCTCCTTTGGTGACCGATTTCTACCCCTTTGTAATGCCTTGTTTTCTTCTTTATTTTGAGCTCCATTTCAACCCTCCAATGGTGGATTAATCCCCTTCTTGATTCAAGGGTGAGAACCCCTCTCAAAATCTCCAAAGGTAAACCCTAACTTTGTGTACTAAGTCCTTTTTGGTTGAATTAAGATTTCCTAAGGGTTTAGATAATTAATTGAGTATATTTTTGTGTTTCTTGAATGTTGGGGTGGAGTTTGGCAACTCCATCCCCACTTGACCGATTTTGAGAAGAGGAGGAACAAGAGGAGAATCAAAGAGGAAGTTGTGAATTAAGGTAAGAAATCTACCTTGAACTTTGTTTTAATTGCTTTAGGAATTGGGATGGGTTAAATTTAAATAATGAACCCAAAATATATGAATTAATGTAGTTGATTGGATTTGAGTATGATTGTGGACTTGTGTTGATTTAAGGGCCTAAGTGCCATTGTATTTGAGATTTGAGCAATATTGTTGTTTGGTGAATTTTGAATTGAGTTTATTGCTGGTAGGACCCTTGTATGGGTGTGGTTAGAATAGGAATGATTTTGGTGGTAATGGGTATGTGTGGATAAGTGAGAATTGTAGGTGAACTATGGTAAAATTTTTGTAGGAATATGTACATGTGTGGATGACTTGGTGAATGGGAGAACCAAAGTATGTATTGGGGATAATAGAGATGTTTAATGACCATGGAGTAGTGGTTGTAGTATAAGAAGGAAAGGGTATAAAATCTGTAGCAAGAAGTGTAGTAAAACATTGTAGAAACTAGAGAAAAATTGGTGTGCAGGATTTTGTAAAATGAGTGTTGGAACTTGGGTGTAGGTAGTGTAATGGCTTGGAAACGAATTGGCATGGTAAGGTGAGGTATTTAGAATGCTAGGAATGGCATTGTTTGAGGAAGTATTGGATGGGAGAATTGAATTTTAAAATCTGTAGCATAAGTGTAACAAAAACTGTTACATGTGTTGAAGAAGAAGTAAGGAAATTGTGTAAGTTGATTTAGGATTGAGAAATGAATTTGATTGATAAACTAAGGTGAATTAGAGGATTTAATTAGTGTTTAAACATGTAGGAAACATGTGGAAATGATTAGGAAAAGATTGGGTGAGAATTGAGGTGAATTTAGAATTCAAAGTAGATAATTAAAAGGGGTTCTGCAGCCGACCCACCCAGGCGACCTACCCTAGCCTGGGTCGGTCGGACTAAATTCTGTAACCCGGGTACTCTCTGCAGCCGACCCACCCAGGCGACCTACCCAGATTGGGTCGGTCGGCCTTTATAAAAAATAAAAAAAATTAAATTAAAATCAAATTAATATATATATATACATATATATACATACGCGTATATATATATATATATATGTACATACACACATATATATGTGTATAAGTAAGACATTAGTGCTAGAATAATGAAGGAAAGAAAGTTAAGCACACAAGAGAAAAACTAAGAATAACGGGATAACAGGGTAAGTACGGGAGTAGCAATAATGTACATACCGTAACACCTTAATAATAATTGAACCATTTGACATGTAATTAGTGGTTCAAGAATATGATTCGAGGAACAAGGGTGAGCCAAAGAACATGAGAACCCCCGGTAAAGATAAACCCCGGTGAAAGGTATGATTTCCTCATGCTCTGTATCCTAACTTGGTTACCCCGATTTGTGTGCTTGTTTGATTGTGTGATCACCTAACAAGATAAATGCACGAATCGGATTGTGTGTACTCTCTGGTGTTTGCATTGTATCGTTTGTGGTTGGATTGTATTCCATTAATTAAAGTTTGCATAATTCATGAAATGTGGATTGGGAATGAATTGCTTGTATGTAATTGTATTTGGTAGTGCGACTCATAGTTGAGTCTTGTGTGAGTAGAGACTCGTAGAAGGAGTCAAGTGCAAACTAATTAAATGGTGGAAACTCGCTACGTCTATTGAACCCTTACGCGGTAACCTAAACCTACGAACGCACTAGAACGTGAGAAAACATACGGGAGAAGCAACCTCCCGATAACGGTTAGTGAACCGAAACGACTAAATCCACATGATAAATATTAGTGGAAGCATATGAGTAACCTCTAACTAGAGGGTTGGAAAGTTGTTCAAAATACGAACCTCGAGTAAAGTAATGAATGGTAAGGGATCACCAAACCCCTTAGAAATATAGATGAACACCAATGAGAGGAACCGACTAACATGAGCAATGTCCCGAACATGAGAGTATTCAATAAGCTGGTAGAAACCTTAAATCTTAGAATACTAAACATTGAGGAATTCCCTAAGCCATTAGATGCTATCGAGAGAGATACTTCTAGGCTAATCCTTGAGATCGTGAATTGACTCCGAGAGTGGAGTTTCGGGAATTTGAGTAGTTCGGTAGTGAACCGGACATTTGAGTATTTGAGGAGCTAACTGTATAGCCCTATTTGTATTTGAGCCCGGTGGTGGGTCTTGTGTATGACCCTGCCCGGAGGTCGTGAGATCGACTTAACATATACCTTGAGTATTGAGCATTGTGTATTGAGTAATGAGTATTGAATCGAGTATGTGAGCGTTGAGAATTGAGTTGTGACTTGTGGGACTTGAGAACTTGAGTTGAGTGGGGAATTGAGTTGAGTGTCGTAGACCTTGTAGATATTGTGAGTGAGAGTATCCAAGGGAGTGGGTGGTACATGAGTAGTTGAGTAAGGCATGGTGAGGTAGAAACCCTCAAGCCTAATTAAAGAACATATCGAATCAACCCTTGATGTGTGTTAGTGATTGTGTTCAATGTTGAACTTGATTGTGAATGTACATATATAATGTATATTGTATGCATGCTGTTGTGATAAAATGAACCGCATGCTCTCGACCAATTAGTCGGCGTACCCTCGCTAGTACGCGGGGTATGCGGAAGTCATATTCAGCGTAAGCTGACCCCCTAGGGGGAACGTTTTTAGTGTGCAGGTACCCGAAGTGAGTATGAACACTGTAAGAGCCTGACAGCTAAGCCGGACACCGTTCGAGAGTAGGACGGGGTTGTTATTGATATGGGTAGTGGATAAGGAAATTGTATTTATGTATTGTGGATTTGTAAGACCGAAGGGTCATTGATAAACTTGGGAATTGTAGATACTCGGTATAGTATTGAATGGTTATTGTATTGTATATTGTGGTGTTAAAGGTTGTATTGACTTGAGAATTGTTTAAGTAAAGGAAGTATCGTTTGTATAGTGTGCTCGGTATAAGACCCATCAGACCGATATTGTATTTGTTGTTGTGATTGAGTTTGGGTTGGCCTAGTTAGTCACGTGGGTGACTAACGGCATTGTTTCACCCCTGGTTGAGTTGGGAACTACCGCTGCGTTGTTGTTGATATATGAGACAGGTCAGAGGATAATGGTGTGATTACCGGGAGGGGTGTTACATGAGGAGGAGTTGTGGTAGTGCTAGATGCATTTGTGAATTAATGCTTGATTTAAGGGCCTAAGAGCCATACACTTTATGATTTATGCATTGTGTTGTATTTTGGAGGATTTGATGAGTTGGATTGAAATTGTGTGCTGGTAGAACCCATGATGGGTTTGGTGAGTTTTTAGGATGAATTAAATGGTGGTATGAGCTTTGGGCAATGTTAGAAAAGTAGCCGGACTATGGTGAAATTCCGGTAGAAATCTAAGTGATTTTGGTGATGTTTTGAGTGAAGTATAACCTAGGGTTAGCTAGGTATGAATGGAGATTTATTTGGGTTAGTAAACCACTTTGGGAATGCTTGTTCAAGGAGAGGAGATTTGTGCATAAATCTGTAGCAAAGAGGAGTGGTTTAAGTGCCTTGGAAGTTTTAGAAAACAATGAGGATTTAAG
Source organism: Limonium bicolor (assembly GCA_023374045.1). Lineage (NCBI taxonomy): Eukaryota > Viridiplantae > Streptophyta > Magnoliopsida > Caryophyllales > Plumbaginaceae > Limonium > Limonium bicolor. The sequence goes on along the minus strand of CM041778.1, from coordinate 62,256,032 downwards.
GTTTTAAGATTGAGGCATGAACCTTGGTATGAGAAGTGCATTGTCTAGGAGGATTTGGAATGGTCAAATGGAGTGGGAACAAAATGCAAATTGCCAAGAGATAAAAATCTGTAGCACAAGGGTGCAAAATGTAACAGAGAGAATGGAAAATTTGTGAATTTGAGCAAGAATTTGAGTAGGGATTAAACCTATGTTTTGAAGAGGTTTAGAGCATGTTTTAAGATGATTAAATGTGTAGGAAACATGTGGAATGATTAGAGGTGAATTAGGGGTTGAAAACTGATCAAAAACTATAAATTTTGACAGTTCCAGGGGTGGTCCGGGTTTGCAAATCGGTACACAAACCCGGACCACATCAAAAATGCACCAGAAAGCCATCACAGGGGGTGGTCCGGGTTTGTAAACCAGTACACAAACCCGGACCACATGAAAATGTAGGCAGAATCTGAAAACCGTGTCTGGTCCGGGTTTGTAACCCCGGACAAACCCGGACCAGTGTAAAAAGTTGCCAGAATGTGTTTTTAAGTGTCCTAATGATGGGGAAGTGAATGGTAATGGTTTTGGATGATGTTTAGGACTTGTTTGGTGACCTAAGAAGGTCTTTGGAAGTGTAAACAAGTTTGAGAAGTGAATGAGAAAGATGTGAGTTTAAGAACACATGAACTATACTAAGGAATAACGGGATAACGGGGTTAAGTACGGGAGTATTAGTTTTACATACCGTAACGCCTTAATGTTAATAGAAACATATGAATGTTATCAGTGGAACAAGTGTGAACCAAGGAACGTGAGGTCACACGGTAAACCTAACTCCGATGAAAGGTATGATTTTCTCATGCCCCGTATGCTAACCGTGTTACGTTGATTTGTGTGTTTGTGTGCCGGCTTAATCAAGACTAAAGCATGAAAATGATCCATTGCTTGACTATGTATGTCTTGTTGTATACTCCCTCCGTCCTAGCTTGACCGTCCTATTTACTATTTGGACATGTCTTTTGACTTCAATTTTTAACATATAAGATAAATTAATTTTGAAAATTTAAGTTTTGCATATGATTCCTTACATGATAAACTATATAATACAAAATTTAGTTTTATAAAATTATTTTACCTTATATGTTTAATATTGAGGTGGAAAAACATGCCAAAAAGCAAACAGGACACTTATGACGGGACGGAGGTAGTATTGTATGAGCTAACATACTTGAATGCCGGTGAGGTCTAACTTAGTGTATAGACCGACTCATAGATGAGTGACGATTGGCTAGAGACCCGTAGATCGGGTCGTATCGTAAAATAACGAAAACGTGTAAACACACATACTATCGATTTAAGAACAATGATATAGTTAACTTATGAACTCACTAGTATGTGAGGGAGTTGTACGGGTTTAGTAAGCACCCGATAACGGTTAGAAAACCAAATTAAAACAAACCACGAGATAAATAAATGTGGAAAGGTACATGAACCTCCATCTAGAGGATTGTAGATAGTTCAATGATGTGAACTTGTAAGAAAAGTAAAAGAGACCTAAGGGACCAATTAACTCCCTTGAGGCATGGTCGACCTCCTATATGAGGACTATACCCGGTATGAGAAAATAACCGAAAGCATAAGTATACGGAAGTTCGGGGCAACCCTTAAACCTAAGAATACCCAAACTTAAGAAAAGTTCCCAAAGTCATTGGAAACATCGAGAGGGATGCTTCTAGACTAATAAACATAATTATATTATAACTCCGAGAGAGGAGTGCACGGGAATGTGAGAAGTCCAAGAGTAGTCGGACCTATGTGAAAGTAGTAGGAACTAAGAGAGGGTTCTGGGAGCTAGTTGAACCTTCCCACAATGCTAGACCCAGAGTAGGGTCGAAACCGGGGAAGTAAGACTATGCTCGAGAGCCATGAGTTTTGGCCTAAGAAAGTATTAAGAGAAACAAGCGTGACGTAGGAGACCTGTAGTGTCTCGAGAACTACAAGAGCTTGAGTATTGGTAACCCAAGAGTGTGGGTGATATAAAGTATATGTAACCCAAAGAATGGGTAAGTATAAGAATGAGTAACCCAAGAGAATGGGTGAGAATAATAATAAGTAACCCGAGAGAGTGGGTGAGTTATTGAATAAGTAACCCGAGGGAGTAGGTGAGTCGTTGAATAAGTAACCAAGGCCGAGTGAGGTAGAAACCCTCAAGGCCTGAGAGTAAGTTATTATGAACTAACAACCTTGTTATGTTAGTTGGGGATAGTATCCCATGTTTGATTGTCGAATCATTAAGTAGCGTTTATATATAATGTATTACTATATGCATGTTGACTGAATTTAAAATGAATTCCATGCTCTCGACAAAAGTAGTCGACGTACCCCGGTTAGCACGTGGGGTATGCAAATTTCATATGCAGCGTTAAGCTGAGCCCCTAGGGGCATCATTTATTTTCAGGTACACCGAAGATGATACCATTCGAGAGTAGGACGGGGACCGTGGTTAGCATGGGTAGTTAGAATTTATTTTACTCATGTAATTGAATGAGGTGTAAGACCGAATATGTTATCGGCATCCGTATGTTGTAGACTCGGTATAGTAAGGAATGGAATTGAGATTTGTTCATGTGACTCGGTTAGTAAAGGATAAGTATTGTGCTTTGTAATGAGTACTCGGTTATTCCGGTCCATCAGACCGATGCTGTAGTTAAGTAGGCCTGGTTAGCCACGTGGGTGGCTAACGGCATTGTATCACCCTTCGTTGTAATAGAGTTCCGCTGCGTGAGTAAGGGCAAATTGTGATAGTTTAAGAGGTAATGACGAGTTTAACGGTTGGGGTGTTACAAAAATGGTATTAGAGTGAAGTATCGGTCTGATGACTGGAAATACCGAGCTTAGGAAATACCGAGTTAGAAATTAGAGACTTAGGGCTAAGGGTTGAGTGGTAGTGTGAGAGATACGCTAGATAGGAACTTCCAGTATGATCTAGATACCTACAATACCAAACCCGCCCTCCACAACCCCCGTATTAAAAGCTCGGGAAAGAACGCCAGAGAGGCGGAAAACCCGATCTGGCAGTTGTAAAATATTTCCATATGAACCAGAACCTGTCATACGGTAGATTCCAGAGACGGAAATCCCGGAGACGATTCCGTCTGAATGACAATAGCCGCACTTAATGGCGGGAGAACAAGAAATCCTAATCCAAGGAGACTGGAATCTGCGGCAGCATGGGGTGACATGCTTAGCAGTCGCGAGAACCCGGCTGGCCCAGCAGCAGCAAGAAGGAAAGCACCAACCATGTAATGAGGCGGAAAAAAAAAGGTGAAGTAACAAAAACCGAGACACATGTTTACGAACCGCCATCGTTAAGTAATACCACCAACGGTATTCTAACTGACTAAGAATCTAGTCAAGAGTAGGAATACCCACCCTACCAAACCCAAGAAGGTTACAATACCTAATTGATATAGCATAGACAGCTACGAGCACACCTATGGGATGTACCCGAATGGGACTACTGAAGTAGTGCCTAGGCAAGATAGGTCACGGTAACCACAGTAAATGTGTGGGAACAATCACCAAGAAACGACACAGGACTGAGTAATCAAGGGACTCCGAGAGTGGAGAAGCACATAAATGGATGACAGTCATGTCAAGATGAATAAGAAGCTGCTCTGAAGAGTGGTTATCCAACTAAAGGATCAAAGGAAGAGCCGACAAGGCTACCGAATACAAATGGGAACGATGTCATGACCGGTATGAGTTAACCCAAAAACCGCCTGTACCGCGCACTTGCAACGGCAAGTGCAGTAACGACGGAACTATTAAGAGGAACCTTAACAAGCGAAAGTACTTAGTAAAGTACCAAGATGGCGAATGAAGCCAATATAGCAACTCAAACCTTAAGAATTTTGAAACGAAACCTTGGAAAGACCTAATGGCCTGACCTTTGTATTGAAGAGCATACCAGTCAGCGAGAAGCTAGACTTGGTAATAAGCAACCGGCATTGAAATGCCATGAAGATTTTACTTTCAAAACCCAAATTTTTCTTTCAAAACTTAAATTTTCCTAAAAACCCCCTAATTTTAAAACCAAAAACAGAAGAACCACGGTAGGTTATCATAGGATGATATAAAAGGAGTTGGCAATAGAATACTTCACCTAGGCGTGTGACCGACACTACAAGTGTACAAAAACGAGACATGGGACGACCGCACTCCGAAGGAGCATGTGGGCCTGACAGACCAGTTATGAGTTAGTCGGGTAAGTGGTAACGTATCAATAAGATACCCCATGTATGTATACAAGTAAAGTACAGAACACGGGAAGTAGACGACTCCATACTACGGGCGAAAGAGCCAACTCAGACCAGAACAACTGACTACCAAGAATGATCAAGGAGAAAAACCTAATAAGATGACGGACCTAAATATGTAGCGTTAAGAAGTGCTGGAAGCACGAAGTATTAAGTAAAGACATTGGATATGTCTCAAGGAAATCTCGAAGCAAATACATGATAACTGGATGAATACCCAACGTAAACAATACGACGAATGCCCAAGCACCACGGCTACGGTAAACATTATACCTCACTATAGAATATATCGAACCCGGCCAAGAATGTAAGAAGTTAAAGGAAAAAGTATCAGTGGTCTACCCAAGAACGGGAGACGTTACAACCCAAAACGGGATAGTTCAAAATATACATAACCGCAAGGCGGAGTAAGAAACTGAACATACCCTAAAGTACCAGCAAAATGTATTGGCATTACATAGCAACACCCATGAGCAATCCGTGAAGGGTGCCTGAGTCAACAGTAGTTGAACGAGATATCGTGTTGAGAACATAAGTGTTAAAGCGAACACTCGGGTAGAACCCCGAAGGAATCCCACTTAACAAGGGAACACCCTAAATTGCCAAAGAGCATAAATTAATGTCGAGATACTAAAAAAGGGCCTTCCATGTACGGAAGTGTGGTGAGACAACCATATCAAAGAGCCCAGAAATACCTCCAAACCATTTAATGGCATACGGAGAAAAAGAAACCTGTATAAACAGCCCGCATACAGCATGGCGAGGCAGTGTGGCTTGTAAGCCGGTAAACCAACTACCATTCGTAGATTTAAACATTGCAAAACCTATGCATAAAGGCATAAGAGGAATCGTGGAGAACGAACCTCTACCTTACAGTGGGGATACCCCTCATTATTGTGGAGCCTAGGGAGCGGCAATTGCGTGAATCCCCCAGAGAAAGGCTACCACATAAGTATGTATTGTGAAACCGCTAGAGCGGTGTAGTGAAACTTGAGCATGTATTTATTGCCAAGGAGTATTTGAACGGAAATAGTAGTTAGAAAGGCTTTGATGGCAGCAGTTTTAAACCGAAAGAGTAATCGGTTGAGAAGCAAACACAGTTGTGTATAATGAGAACCATAGAATGAAAGATGCACAGGAAGCGCAAAGAGATTTAAAAGAGTAGTATATTCTATTGAGCCAAGTGAATGGCAAGCCATAGTATAAATGGCGACAATACATGAGCGGAAGCTAAAGTAGTAGCGGATGCCATGTAAACAAGTGTTGTTTAACGAGTGAGAATATGGTACCCAGTGAGCGACCATTGTAAGAGTTCAGTCAGATAAGGATATGGAGTTGAAGAATAAGGATGGTAGACAGACCGGACAACAAGGAAACAATGTTCATTCCTATTGCGATCACATAAGAGATTTACTGTCAAGGGTTTAAGCCTCTGCACTCTGTAGGACTGAGTGTTTTGGTATTGCACTTGTGCAGTAATGATCTAGTGGGATAGCTAGGAATTTTGGAAATATCAATCGTGGTAAAAACCTAGAACATGGTGCAAGCCTATTGAGCGAAAACCTAGAGAAATAACTGTGCGGCCGTTGGCCGAAGATGCATAAAGAACGTGGGCCATAACCCACAGGTCCCAGGACCGATGCATGGTAAATGCAGAGTAGTATGAATGAAGAATTCTTGTACAGAAACAAGTAAACAAACATAATTCAGAAGCCACTATTAATCGAGGAAGCACTACATACTAAGTAGTAGCTTGACCTCAACCGACAACAAGTCGGAAAAAGTAAGTGAATAATCATGAAGGTATACAGTGTTATACGAAATAGATTTCCAGAGAACTGGAGAGAAAATCTATAACTCATCGAATTCGCATACGGTAAAAGATACCACACGACGATGCAAAAACCTTTATTCCCAAGACAAAAAGGGATAAAAATGGAGTGGATAACACATTGAGAATACCAAAAAGGGCAAATTAAACTCTGGTTATCAGGTCACGCAGCAGAAGCTTGTGGGCCATAATTCAAGGTTAAGTATACCTGGAAAATGCGAGTAAATAGCTAATCCTAAACTCCTTGAAGCCTTAGAGGCTAGAACTGAACCCGGTTATGAGTTAATTAACCGCATTGAAGTTAAAGCACTTCATGATACCCGAATTAGTGAACTAATGTTCAGTGATAACATATGGTCGATTATGCGGGCGTAACCCCTTTTAAGGGGGGTAGGGCGAGAAACCGCTTAGAGTATGTTTTATGTATAGATGCGTAAACTACTATGTGCATAACACAAAAGAAATTGTTTTAATGATTGGAACTCATGTTACATAACCATGTGTACCCATTCATTGTGTATTTATGGTTATTGTGCATGAGAGATGCGAGTAACACATATAAAATATGTAAGAAAAGAGGAGTAGAGAGGCTCCTAGGGAATGAGAATTCCTATAGTATATGCCTATTGAGATTAGACATGAGATGTGATGAGTATGAATCGGTATGAAACCGATGTATAACCTAGTGGGAAGTGAGTTTCCCAGGTGATTTGATTTGAGATTGATTGATGGAGTGAGTTTCATCCTTTGGAGTTGTATGATGAATGTTTTAAATTGAGTAATAATTTGACTAAATGAGGCCATAAGTGTTGAATGCTTATGTAAAGTAAGTAAAGAAAATTGAGAATGACTGATGACCTAAGTTCTAGGAATTTGAGATAAATCAAATGGACTGTTTTATGAATATGACTAGAAAGAGTAAAAGATAGAAAACGAAAATGTTTAACTATCTGATTGTTTGAAATTGACGTGGGAGGTGGAACTTAATCTGCTAGCGATCAAGGGAAACCGAACACAAATTGGGGTGGAAGGATAGTTCAACACTGATGCTGATCACATCAGGGTTGGATGATTCCTGAAGCTCCCTATAAGTGGTCACAAGTAATCACGTTAAGAAAAGATACAGCTACCATAAACCGGATTTGGAGTTGTGTGATGTTATAAAAATAATTTTCAAACTGAATTTGAAAAAGGATTTTCCTTTGAGCATGAAGGCGAAAAGTGGTTTTGAAACCATTGCACCGTACGTGCGGCGATCCTAAGTGACCGGTTGGGGTGGTGACAGTGTGTGATTTTTCCAAAGGCAGCGGGACGGGGAGAGTACCCTGAGAATGTCCTGTGTTGAGTGAGTCAACCAGAGTGCCTGAGGATATGTATATGTGTAACGTTTTGATCAGAACCGAAGGGACTGTGGGCCAGAAAGAGTAAGTGCCCATTTGTCATGAAACGGCCGTGAACCAGAAAGCGTAAGTGTTCAACGTGACTGGTACCTGAGGGATCAGTAGTGTGTTACTCGATATGGATTCTAGGACTGTAGTGCCTTCTTGTCTTCGGACCGATTCCATGGAGAGAGGACAAAGAGTATTTTTGATTGCTATACATGCCGTGATATGTGTGTGGTATGTGTAGTGTGAAATGAGACTAATTTGTGGAGTCTGTAAGGTTATACGTGTATTATAACCTTGGCATAGAATGCCATGAGACTAACCATATTAGATTCACCAACTTTGAGGGCAAAGTTCCTTAAGGGGGGTAGATTTTAATACCCCGGACATAAAAATGGTGATTAAATTACTCTAATATGATTTTTAGAGGCCTATTAGTGCTTAAGGAATATTGGTAAAGAGAATAAAACCAAAAGAAATGAGAAAATGCGTAAAACGTGAAAAACGCTAAAGCGCGCATTAAATGGGTATGGGAGGTATGTGACCTCGTTAGGGTCCGAGATGGATTCCTAAGGCTTAATTACGCCTAATTAGTGTGTGGGAATAATTCCTGAAGAAAACGGATCCAAATAATGGATTAAAACGCTAACGGAGATTTAAAGCACGTTTTCCGAGAAAACCCGAAAACGTGACTTTGAGTGGTCAAGTAGACCCATAAAAATTATGGTTGATTAAATAACTATAATTAAACATTAATGGAAGCTTAAGAACCATTAAAAATAAAGAAACGAGAAAAATCTGAAAAACGGGCCCGGTTAGTGAATAATGCTAAACCGGGTAAATTAACGGGTGTCTTTTGTAAAAGTCAAAACCGCCCCAGGACATTATTATAGTGGGGCCGGTTTTAATAAGAGTAACACCCCTCTCTCACAAGCCCCTTAATTAATTAATGTCTTATAAGTCACTAAAGGACAAAAAATAAAGTAGAGAGGGGAATAGTACAAAGAGGACTTTTACTACCTCTCTCCTCTATTCTACTCCTTCACTCACGTTTTTCCCCCTCCTCACCAGAGCTCTCTTCTTCTTCCTCTCTGAAGCCTCCATGGTGATTTGCAAGAGCCACCAACAGCTCCCTCCTTCATCTTCTTCTACAAGGTTCAAATCAACTCCAAATTGCAAAAAAAAAAAATTCCACCATTGGATTCCTCTCAACTTGGGGAACATTTCCCCCCTTCAAAATCCAAAAAGCACACACTTGACCTCCATGGAAAAATCTGGAAATTGAAGGTTGAAGGTGCCATTTTGTTCTAGAACCACTCCTTGGTTGCTTAAGGTAAGAAGTAAGCTCAAAATCTCAATTTTCTAGCTTTCTTCGATTCTTGGAAATTTCCAACGTTGAGCTCCCTCCTCTTCCAATGTCCAGCTGGTTTTACTCTTCAATGGGGGCTGGAATTTTGTTAGCCTTGCTATCCAAGAACTCCTTCTAGAAGTGGTAAGGTAAACACCCTCTTTAAAGCTTAAGAGTTCTCTTCAAAATCTAGGTTAAATTAAGAGTATGTATTGAGTAGTGTGCTGTTGTTGGGCTGGCCAGCTTGTGTTGTTTGGCCGGTTGAGAAATCAAGAAACAAGAGAGAAAGATGAAGAAAGGAAAGAGAATGGAGGAATGAGAGAAATGGAGACTTAAGGTAAATAAATTACCTTAGTGTATGTTCTTATTGCTTTTAGAATTGGGAAGGGAAAATAAATGAATGAATGAACCCAAACATGTGTTGGAATGTGATTTGTTGAGATGAGGAGGAGTTGTGGTAGTGCTAGATGCATTTGTGAATTAATGCTTGATTTAAGGGCCTAAGAGCCATGCACTTTATGATTTATGCATTGTGTTGTATTTTGGAGGATTTGATGAGTTGGATTGAAATTGTGTGCTGGTAGAACCCATGATGGGTTTGGTGAGTTTTTAGGATGAATTAAATGGTGGTATGAGCTTTGGGCAATGTTAGAAAAGTAGCCGGACTATGGCGAAATTCTGGTAGAAATCTAAGTTATTTTAGTGATGTTTTGAGTGAAGTATAACCTAGGGTTAGATAGGTATGAATGGAGATCTATTTGGGTTAGTAAACCACTTTGGGAATGCTTGTTCAAGGAGAGGAGATTTGTGTATAAATCTGTAGCAAAGAGGAGTGGTTTAAGTGCCTTGGAAGTTTTAGAAAACAATGAGGATTTAAGGTTTTAAGATTGAGGCATGAACCTTGGTATGAGAAGTGCATTGTCTAGGAGGATTTGGAATGGTCAAATGGAGTGGGAACAAAATGCAAATTGCCAAGAGATAAAAATCTGTAGCACAAGGGTGCAAAATGTAACAGAGAGAATGAAAAATTTGTGAATTTGAGCAAGAATTTGAGTAGGGATTAAACCTATGTTTTGAAGAGGTTTATAGCATGTTTTAAGATGATTAAACATGTAGGAAACATGTGGAATGATTAGGGAATGATTATAGGTGAATTAGGGGTTGAAAACTGATCAAAAACTGTAAATTTTGACAGTTCCAGGGGTGGTTCGGGTTTGCAAATCGGTACACAAACCTGGACCACATCAAAAACGCACCAGAAAGCCATCCCAGGTGGTGGTCTGGGTCTGTAAACTAGTACATAAACCCGGACCACATGAAAATGTAGGCAGAAACTGAAAACCGTGTCTGGTCCGGGTTTGTAACCCTGGACACAAACCCGGACCAGTGTAAAAAGTTGCCAGAATGTGTTTTTAAGTGTCCTAATGATGGGGAAGTGAATGGTAATGGTTTTAGATGATGTTTAGGACTTGTTTGGTGACCTAAGAAGGTCTTTGGAAGTGTAAACATGAAATACCCCGAACTTAAATATGGTGATTATATTATCCTAATATAGTATTTAAGGGCCTAATAGTGCCTAAGTAATTTTTGGTAAAGAAAATAAATCCAAAAGAAATGAGAAAAACGCTTAGAAAGCGGAAAACGCTAAAATAAGCGTTAAATAACCATAGGAGGTACGAGACCTCGGTTATAGTATCGTAAGGATTCCTAAGGCTTATTCATGCCTAATTAGTATACGGGAATGATTCCCGAAGGAAACGGATCCAAGAAATGTATTAAAACGCTAAAAGAACTTTAGCGCATGTTTTTCGAGGAAACCCGAAAAACATGACTTTAAGTGGTCAAACAAACCCGTAAAAATTATAAATCATTAAATAATAATTATTAAGCATTTATGTAAGCTTAATAACCAATAAAAATAAAGAAACGAGAAAATTCCGGAAAACGGGCCCGGTTAGTGAACAGTATCAAAACCGGGTAAAATAACGAGCGTTATCTGTAAAAGACGAAAAACGCTCCAGCTAGTAGTAGTGTGTGGGGCCGATTTTAATGGGTCAAATAACCCCCTCATACACATGTAACTAGCTAATAAGTAGAGGGAACCAAAAAGCAAAACAAATAAAAGTACAAAAGTAAAACAACACTCTCTCACCTCTTATTCTCACTTTTCCCTCTTCTCTCTCCTATTTCCCCCTCTCTCACCGTCTCCCTCCTTTCCTCTCTGGCTTGGGCGATTTTTGAGAGCTCTCCCATGGCATCCATGGCTTCTCTTCATTCTTCCTCATGCTCTAGCTCCATTTGAGCTCCAAATGTAAAATAAAATACATATTTGAACTCCCCTCTTCAAGCTCTACATTTCTATCTTTTCAAAATCTGAAAATGATCAACTTCATCTCCATGGGTTTTCCCCATTTGAAGAGAAAAGCACACCATTGTGAAGCTTGGAGTCTCCTCTTTCCAACAAGGTAAAAATCTCCATGAAAGACCTCACTTTTCTCCATCTCTTGGCATGGCCGATTTTTGGTCTCTCTCTTACCTTGTTTTTCTCTTGTTTTGGAGCTTTGCTTCAACCCTTCAATGGTGGTGAGAACACCTTCTTGAACCAAGGGCTAAAACCCCTCCTAAAGCACTCCAAAGGTAAACCCTAGAATTTGTATTTTAAACACTTCAATGAATTAGTGTTATTATGAGGGTTAGTAGGTTAATTATACTTGTCTTTGTGTGCTTGGGTAATGGGAATGGAGTTTGGCAACTCCACTCCCCACAAAATCGATTTGGACAAGAAAGAGAGGAAGAGGAGAAATGGAAAAGAAAAGAAGGAATCAAAAGCTCAAGGTAAGAGCTCCTTCCTAATGTAAATTCTATTGCATTAGAGTAATGGGAATGGGTAAAATATTTAAAGAACCCAAAACCTTGTACTAGTATTGAGGATTGTGAAATTTGAGTATTTAAGAGCAAGTATTTGAATTGAAGGCTTTGGAGCCAAGTGTAATGAGTATGTGTATTGGTATTGTGATTGATGGGTATTGATGTATTAAGATTGCTTAGTATGTGTGCTGGTAGAACCCTTGTGGTTTGGCTAGAATAGGAATGAATTTGATGGAAAAGTATGTATGTGGAGAAGCTAGAATAGTAGGTGAACTATGGCAAAATTTTAGTAGGAATTGTGCATTAGTGGATGACTTGGTGAATGGAAGAACCAAGGTATGTATTGGGATTAGTAGAGATGTTTAATGACCATGGATTGGGAATTGGAGGATGAGGATAAAGTATATAGAAATCTGTAGCAAGAAGTGATAAAAAAAATGTATTGGAGGAGCTAGGAAAAATTAGAGTGCAAGATGTAGTGAAATGGATGTTGGACTTGGGTATAGATGTTGTATTTGCTTGGAAATGTATTTGGGATACTAGGAGTAGCATTGGTAGAGGGAGTATGGAATGGTAAAGGGTAAAATGAAAAGCTGTAGCATGAGAGTAAAGAAAACAATTGTAAGAATTGAAAGGAAATGAGGAGAAATTGTGTATGAGGATTTAGAAAGAGTAAGGAATTGTTGGATGAACTAAGGAAATTTGGAGGGCCTAGATAGTGTTTAAACACGTGGGATTACATGTAGGAAGATTGGGGAAGTAATGGGTAAAAGAGAGGACTGAAAACAGATTTTAAAACTGAAGTACTGGGCCGGACCGGACTTGCGACCGGACTTGCAAGTTCGGTCGAGCCCAGATTTACAAAGACGGGAAACCTTCTGGAATGGACCGAACTTGCGACCGGACTTGCAAGTTCGGTCGGCCAGAAAAATTCCCGTAATGCAAGCTACTGGAATGGACCGAACTTGTGACCGGACTTGCAAGTTCGGTCAAGCCAGAAAATTTCCCGTACTGGTAGCTACTGGAATGGACCAGACTTGCAAGGTCGGTCGCAAGTCCGGTCGAGTCAAAAGAAAAAAAAATATTTTTTATTATATGATTATAATAATCATATGTATATATATATGTATATGTCTATACTCATATATGCATATATATGTAGTAGTACACTACAATTGAAATAATAAGGGTAAGAAAGTAAGTATATGAGTATGAAAACAAGTGTAAAAGTAACCAAGCAAGTTGAGAGTATAAGAACATTAAGTACACCGGATAACGGGGTAAGTACGGGTAGTAATTATTTGTGTGTATCGTAAGAGTATAGTATTAATAATAATGTTGAAACATTATCAGTGGAACGAGTGTGAACCAAGGAACAAGGGAACACGTGTTAAAGCTAACTCCAGTGGAAGGTATGAGTTCCTCATGCCCCGTATGCTAACCGAGTTACGTTGATTTGTGTGCTGTATGCCGGCTAATCAGGACTAAAGCATGAAAACGGTTTATTGCCTTTCATTATATGTCTTGCTGTATGTTGATGGAGCTAACCTTCTTGATTGATTGTGTGGCTTTACTTAGTGCGTAGACCGACTCATAGATGAGTCTTATTGTGTAATGACTCGTAGTGAGAGTCATGTGTGAATTAATGGAACCGTAGCAACGCACTAAACCAACGAACCAATAAGCGATAACGTAAACCAATGAACTCACTAGAATGTGAGAGAGTGTACGGGAGTAATAACCTTCCGATAACGGTAGGAGAAACGAAATGAATAATCCACAAACAAAAGTAGTGGAAGTACATAAGTAACCTATATTAGAGGAACTAATCTTGGTGCAAAACATGAACCATGAGAGTAGTAAAGAATGATGAGGGATCTCCAAACCCCTTAGCAATTAGTCGACCCATTATGAGAGGACCCGACTGATGTAAGTATGTCCCGAACATGAGAGTATTCGATATGTTGGGGAAACCCTTAAATCTGAGGATACTAGTCGGTGGTAATTCCCTAAGCTGGTGGAGGTTATCAAGAGAGATACTTCTAGGCTAATCCATGAGATTGTATTGTGCTATGAGAGCAGAGTGTTGGGAATTTGAGTAGTCCGGTAAGAACGGACATTGAGTATTTGAGGAGCTAAGCGTATAGCCCTCGTATTGTAGGTCTGGTGGCGAGTCTTGTGTATGACTCCGCCCAGAGACCAAAGTAATGAGTAATGAGTATTGCGTATGTATGAGTAAAGTAACGAGTATCGAGTAAGAAGCAAGTATGAGTACCGAGTATTGAGTACGTATGAGTAAGTATAGAGTATTGAGTATGTAAGAGTAAGTATGGAGAATTGAGTAGTGAGTATGCACTAGTACAGTAACGAGTACAGAGTAAGGATCGGGTACGAGTAAGGCAGTGAACATGGAGTGATGAGTATGCAAGAGTAAGGAGTAAGTATGAGTAGAGTAACGAATATCGAACTCAGTACGAAGAGTAATGAGTGTATAACAAATATGAACGGTTGACTATTGAATTGTCTTCCTCAGTAAGCATTGAACTTATATATTTATGTAGGTATCCTTGATTGTATTGTTGTAGTATGAGTATGTATGTATGCATGAAAATGAACTCCATGTATATCCGACCCAAAGTAGTTGGCGTACCGCGGTTAGCACGCGGTATATGCGGATTTCATATATAGCGTAAGCTGACCCCCTCGGGGGACCGTTTTTAGTGTGCAGGTACTCGAAGCTGACCACCGTTCGAGAGAGTAGGACGGGGACTGCTACGTAAGCATGGGTAGTTGAGAAAAGGGAATCGTATTTGTAACGTAGTATGAATTTGGAAGTCTAGACTGTATCGGTAATGTAAGGATTGTAGTATGCTCGGTATAGTATTGTGTTGGAGTTGTATCGAATTATGGATTGGTATGCAAGGGAAAGTAATGTATTGTGTAGAGCACTCGGTAAGTTCATATTCATCAGACCGATAGCATGTAGTATTGTAATCCGCCTTGTTAGTCACGTGGGTGACTAACGGCATTGTACACCCGCCGTTGAGTAAGTAATATCCGCTGCGAAGGTAAGTATTTGTACAGTAATGACGGTATTAGCGGTAGGGGTGTTACAAAACAAGTTTGAGAAGTGAATGAGAAAGATGTGAGTTTAAGAACACATGAACTAAACTAAGGAATAACGGGATAGCGGGGTTAAGTACGGGAGTATTAGTTTTACATACCGTAACGCCTTAATGTTAATAGAAACATTTGAATGTTATCAGTGGAACAAGTGTGAACGAAGGAATGTGAAGTCACACGGTAAAGCTAACTCCGGTGAAAGGTATGATTTTCTCATGCCCCGTATGCTAACCGTGTTACGTTGATTTGTGTGTTTGTGTGTCGGCTTAATCAAGACTACAGCATGAAAATGATCCATTGCTTGACTATGTATGTCATGTTGTATATTGTATGAGCTAACATACTTGAATGCCGGTGAGGTCTAACTTAGTGTATAGACTGACTCATAGATGAGTGACGATTGGCTAGAGACCCGTAGATCGGGTCGTATCATAAAATAACGAAAACGTGCAAACACACATACTATCGATTTAAGAACAACGATAGAGTTAACTTATGAACTCACTAATATGTGAGGGAGTTGTACGGGCTTAGTAAGCACCGATAACGGTTAGAAAACCAAATTAAAACAAACCACAAGATAAATAAATGTGGAAAGGTACATGAACCTCCATCTAGAGGATTGTAGATAGTTCAATGATGTGAACTTGTAAGAAAAGTAAAAGAGACCTAAGGGACCAATTAACTCCCTTGAGACATGGTCGACCTCCTATATGAGGACTATACCCGGTATGAGAAAATAACCGAAAGCATAAGTATACGGAAGTTTAGGGCAACCCTTAAACTTAAGAATAGCCAAACTTAAGAAAAGTTCCCAAAGTCATTGGAAACATCGAGAGGGATGCTTCTAGACTAATAAACATAATTATATTATAACTCCGAGAGAGAAGTGCATGGGAATGGGAGAAGTCCGAGAGTAGTCGGACCTATGTGAAAGTAGTAGGAACTAATAGAGGGTTCCGGGAGCTAGTTGAACCTTCCCACCATGCTAGACCCAGAGTAGGGTCGAAACTGGGGAAGTAAGACTATGCTCGAAAGCCATGAGTTTTGGCCTAAGAAAGTATTAAGAGAAACAAGCGTGACGTAGGAGACCTGTAGTGTCTCGAGAACTACAAGAGCTTGAGTATTACTAACCCAAGAGTATGGCTGAGATAAAGTATAAGTAACCCAAGAGAATGGGTAAGTATAAGAATGA
This sequence comes from Limonium bicolor, assembly GCA_023374045.1. Lineage (NCBI taxonomy): Eukaryota > Viridiplantae > Streptophyta > Magnoliopsida > Caryophyllales > Plumbaginaceae > Limonium > Limonium bicolor. The sequence continues at coordinate 62,239,987 of CM041778.1, read as the reverse complement.
GTAACCCAAGAGAATGGGTGAGAATAAGAATAAGTAACCCGAGAGAGTGGGTGAGTTATTAAATAAGTAACCCGAGGGAGTGGGTGAGTCGTTGAATAAGTAACCAAGGCCGAGGGAGGTAGAAACCCTCAAGGCCTAAGAGTAAGTTATTATGAACTAACAACCTTGTTATGTTAGTTGGGGATAGTATCCCATGTTTGATTGTCGAATCATTAAGTAGTGTACATATATAATGTATTACTATATGCATGTTGACTGAATTTAAAATGAATTCCATGCTCTCGACAAAAGTAGTCGGCGTACCCCGGTTAGCACGCGGGGTATGCAAATTTCATATGCAGCGTTAAGCTGAGCCCCTAGGGGCATCGTTTTTATTTTCAGGTACACCGAAGATGATACCGTTCGAGAGTATGACGGGGACGGTGGTTAGCATGGGTAGTTAGAATTTATTTTACTCATGTAATTGAATGAGGTGTAAGACCGAATATGTTATCGGCATCCGTATGTTGTAGACTCGGTATAGTAAGGAATGGAATTGAGATTTGTTCATGTGACTCGGTTAGTAAAGGATAAGTATTGTGCTTTGTAATGAGTACTCGGTTATTCCGGTCCATCAGACCGACGCTGTAGTTGAGTAGGCCTGGTTAGCCACGTGGGTGGCTAACGGCATTGTATCACCCTTCGTTGTAATAGAGTTCCGCTGCGTGAGTAAGGGCAAATTGTGACAGTTTAAGAGGTAATGACGAGTTTAACGTTTGGGGTGTTACAGCAATTGATAAGCATGCAGAATTGAGCAGTGCACAAAAAGTAAAGGTCGCTTCCCCTACACTTAACAGGGACTATGTCCTCATTGTTCAACAACTTGCTCGAGGAGAAACAAAAGACCTTTTCATAGCACGAGGGGTAGAGATAAGAGTAAACTAAGTATGAGTTGTATTGTGTGAAAACAAAAAGAGGAATGAAACTAGTACTCCCCTGATAAGGTGCGGAGTGTAGATGGTTTTCCCCTCCCCCACACTTGCAAGTGTCAGGGGTCGTTGAGGCGCTTCCTTCGACATTTGGAGATGAAGAATCATGAGAAATTTTTGCCAAAGGTTCCTTTGAAATGTTCCCTAATCCATCCCTTTTTTTGAGGGGCATACATGTTTTCAAAATATTCACAACATAAACACCACTAATTTGGGTGCAAAAATGTAATTCTAAAGAATGCTTAAAAAGCCCATTAACTTAAAAGAGTTTAAAAATCTATGCAATAAGAACTAAAAGATTAAATGACATGAAATGAAATGCATTCCGGGTTGCCTCCCAGAAAGCTACCCTTCTTTAATGTCATTGGCTAGACCATTTTAAGCATAAATCAAACATGGGGGTCCCGTAGGTTGATAGCAGGAGCTTCTACGTACCTTCTCAATGTTACCTCTCATGTAATGCTTTAGTTTTGACCTATTGACCATGAAGGCTTGCCAATTTGAATTATTTAACTTAACTGATCCGTATGGGGTTACATTAGTGATGGTGAAAGATGTAACCCAGTGAGATTTCAGCTTGCCAGGGAATAGTCTCAGCCTGGATTTGTAAAACAGCACCCAGTCCCCCACATGGAACTCCCTCTTCAGGATCATTTTATCATTCCACTTCTTGACTTTCTCCTTATAGATGTGTTAGTTCTTGTAGGCTTATTCCCGGAACTCCTCTAACTCTGTCAGCTGAAATTTCCTCTTGTTTGTTGTGCTCTTCAGATTAAAGTTGAGTGTTTTCACTGCCCAGTATGATTTATGTACTCTTTCAACCGGACAGAGACCCGTACTTATGTATATTGCTTGTGGCCTTTGTTCGGACATGTATGTCCAAACACAGGGTCGGACGTGCGTTGTTCGGACATACGCCTTGTACAGAGCCCAAATTCTTCATTTTAGCTCTTATTTGGGATCCGTTTGCTCCTAGATGCTTCTCTCTCCGTCTACCTTGCTCCTAGCTAAGATTTTCACAAGAATTGTGTAAGAACACCAATAAAACATAAAACTTAAAGAACTGGCTAAAGTGAAGAAATGAGCACGATAAACATAAATAAGCACACAAATTAAAACCTTAAAACATGTTCATTTATACACTTATCACTATTTTCCTGTCAGCTTCTTATGATCTCTATTTCTCTATACGTTGCTTCTTCATGGGCCTTAAATCTCTCATCTGTCTCCCTACCTAAATGACAACAAAGTTTGTTCGAGTATCTCGAACATACAAGTCGTTGTGTCTCTTATTTTCGTATACATTTGGCATAGTTGGTACTGGTCACCTTTTTTTTAATTTTGAAAATTTAAAGTATTATAGTTCGTTAAATATAAGTCAAAACATATAAATTTAAAACCCTTACTCATCATAATTGTTGTTCTTTGAAATAAAATCCAACATGAATGTATTTTGATAATCTTAAAATTTTACATTTTTTACATTGTGACATATTATATAATGCACTTAAAAATGGATAATAGACAAACTTATGCACACTATATGTTTATTACCATAAGTTCCGTTTTATGATTTCCAACCCTACAATTGTCTCCGACGGTGTTAGCCTTCTTTGACAATGTTAGCATCCTTCAACTGTATTAACTTCCAAAGGTTGTATAGGGTTAGAGTTATCTTTTTACTTACGTGCGGATGATAAGCAAATAACATTTTAAGGGTTGTGGTATAAAGATTAAATGGGGTTAACATTCTTTTATGTCACCTTCTTTGACATAGTTAACTTCTTCAACAGTATTAGCTTCGTGGACTATATTAGTCATCCTAGAGTTAGCAACGACCCAACCTTGAACTTACTAACAACATTAACACTCTAATGAACAACAAAAAAGATTCATTGTATAGTTGAATAATTCATATTTTAATGTTAAACAAATTCCTTTAAAAAATAAATAAGGTAAGCTTAAAAAAATACAGAATACATACACATCTAAATAATTTAAACTCTTAAGTTTACCAACACATACCCATTATACATCATATTTTGATGAAAATGAATTATGATAAACAATAATATGAATTTTTATCCATTTTAAACTAATATTTTGTAGGGAAATTTCATCAAATGTCGCTATGTTTGAAATACCCCGACCTTAAATATAGGGATTAAAATTTATCTAATACGTATTTAAGGGCCTAATGGTACCCAATTAATATTGGTAAGGAAAAATAAATCCAAAAGAAATAAAGAAACGCTTAAAAAGTGAAAAACGCTAAATAAGCGTTAAATAACCATAGGAGGTATGAGGCCTCGGTTAGCGTATTATAAGGATTCTAAAGGCTTAAATAAGTCTAAATAAATATATGGGAACAACTCCCGAAGAAAACGAATCCAAGTAATGAACTAAAACGCTAATAGAGCTTTAGAGCACGTTTTTCGAGAAAACCCGAAAACGTGACTTTAAGTGGTCAAACGGACCCGTAAAAATTATAAATCATTAAATAATAATTATTAAGCATTTATGGAAGCTTGATAACTAATAAAATAATTAAACGAGGAAATTCCGGAAAATAGGCCCGGTTAGTGAATAGTACCTAAACCGGGTAAAATAACGAGCGATTTCGGTAAAAGATGAAAAACGCTCCAACTAGTATAACTGTAGGGGGCCGGTTTTTATCAGTCAAATAACTCCCTCACACACATGTAACTAGCTAATTAAATAAGAGAGCAAAAGCAAAAAGTAATAAAGTAAAAGGTTACTTTATTCCTTTTCTCTCACCTCACTCACTCATTTCACTCTCCCCTCTCTTTCTTCCTTTCCCCCACCGTACTCTCTCCTTCCTCCTCCCTTCTTGCTGCGATTTGGAGCTCCCAACAACAACAACAATGGCACTTCATCTTCTCTCCCATGCTCTACCTCCATTTGAGCTCCAATCACAAAAAATTACATATTTGCAATCCCCTCATCCTCCTCTATCATTCTCTCTTTTCAAAATTCGAAAAGGATGAGTTTCATTTTCGTGGGTTTTCTCCATTTGAAGAGAAAAGCACACCATTATGGAGCTTGGAGTCTCCTCTTTGCAACAAGGTAAAAATCTACATGAAAAACTCATGTTTTCCCTACCTTGCTTCATAACCGATTTTACCTCTTTGTAATGCCTTGTTTTCTCTCTCTCTTTTGAGCATAATATCAACCTTGCAATGGTGGTGAACTCACCTTCTTGAACCAAGGGCTAAAACCCCTTCTAAAACTCTCCAAAGGTAAACCCTAGAAATCTTGCTCTAAGCATTTCATGAACTAGCATTAAAATTAAGGGTTAGTAGTTTAATTGCATTTGTTCTGTGTGTATTGGGTGATGGGAATGGAGTTTGGCAACTGAAATACCCCAAACCTTGATATGTGGTTTAAATATCAAATTATGGTATGTAAAGGCTAAAAAGTGCCTTAGTAACATCAGTGAACAATTTAAACCATAATAAATGCAATAAAGCATTAAGACACAGTTTGAGCAAAAACATGCTCTAAGCTATGAGTGAACTTGGTTAGGACCCAAAGAGCCTACCAAGACTTGAACATTTAATTATGATTAAATAAGGCTAAATAAGTCCTTAGGAAACTTTGGTAGACAATGAAACCAAACAAAACACAAGGTAATACCTTAAAGTCAATATGAGCAAAAATGTGCTCTCAAGCTTGTTGATAAATGTGGTATAAGGCCTAATGGTCATACCTATACCTTACTTATATGTTAATGAACTATTAAATCAATTACTAAAGAAAACCAAGCTTGAAAACAAGTTAAAACACAAAATGTGCTTTAAGGAGTCTTAAAGCACGTTTTTGAAAAATTGTCTTGTAAATGAGTTTTGAATGGCTAAATGTCCATCATTACTCTTTAATTAACATGTGTACTATATAGTATCACATTTGGGTGGCCATATTAGTGGGAAATCAAAAATTTCACTTCTATGTGCCTTAGTTTGTGAATAGTAACTTTTATAAGCTAGTTTGTAACATATAATGTTATAAGTAATTAAATTGGTCAACAAAGACCAAAACACCCTCCTAGGCATAATGGTGGCCGGTTTTTGTAGTGAGGAGTCACCAAGTATGTTAACTTGTTAAGTAAATAAATGTGACTCATAGTTACTATTTGCTTTAAGACTTAAATATCTTCAAAAGTAAGTTCTATCTTCATTCTCCCTTCCTTTCCTCCATTTCACACGGTTCCAACTCCTTCTTCCTCTTCTTCTTGTTCTCTCTCGGTAATATATCACTACAACCATGGAAGTCCATCTTTGACCACATGTAAAACCTAGCTCACTTAACCAAATCAAAAACAAACACCACCATTCTCTTAGTTAAGCCAAGCTCTACAATCTTGTCCTTTCAAAACTTCAAAACCTCCATTTCGGTGCCAAGAGAAACCACCATGGGAGGAGCTTGAGCTCATCTTTTCACATATTCTTGTTCTCCTTTGCTTCAAGGTAAGGAAACCCAAAGAAAATCCATGTTTCCTCCATGTTTTGTTGTTGTCCGAAAATTCACCATTAATGGAGCTCTTATATTGCCTTGTTCTAGCTTCATTTGAATCTCCCAAGGGCTAGGAGGAGTCCTCTCTTGATACTTATTCAAGTTCTCTTCCAATTCCAAGGTAAAACAATTACCTTAATGTGTTAAAACAATATATGTAACTAGGGTTTACAATGAGATGAAGCTTAAAGCTTGAATACTCATTATGTTGTTTGTACAATGTATAGAACTTGACAAGGAATCAAGTACCCACCGGTTTGTAAGGAAACAAGGAAGAAGTTTGTGAGGAAAAAGAGGTAAACAAACTATCTTAATGTAGTTTAAATGCCTTAGGAAAATGAGGCTTGATTTGCTTGATAAAATACCTAAGGAGCCAATGGTGAGTGACCTAGTAAAATGTTCTCAAGGAGACTAGTAAAAGAACATATGTTTTGGTGTATGTATTTGCAGGTCAAAGGCATTATTTATGTGGGAAATTCAGTGTTTAAGGTTATGCAATTTAAGGGCCTAAGAGCCAAGCAATTTAAGTTATGCACTATATTGTGATGTAGTGCTTAATGTGTGAAGTTTGTGTATAAAATGTGTTTGATGGATTTTAGGTGTTTTGAATGAAATAAGGTAAAAACCTAAGTGTTTGGATGTGAGTAAATGCAAGAGAAGCTATGGCCAAATTTGGGAAAATGTGTAAGAAGTTCTAAGTGTTTTAAGTGAGTTTTGGTGAACTAGGAAGTGTTAAAGGTGAATGAATGTTTACTTGAGAAGAAAACATGTGTTAAGGTGGTTTGGAGTGATGCAAGGATTTAGGTGTTATCTTGGAAGTTCTAGGAATTCAATGTGTGTTTGTGAATGTATTAAAGTCTTGGAGGAGTTGTTTAAGGTTTAAGTAATGTTGATATTCAAGGAATAAGAGATGTTTAGGTATAATGTGAAAAAGGAGATTTAGTTAGTAAGAAAAGAAGTTGAGAGATGATGATAAGGTGTAGAGGATACACCTTGGTATTTTGGTCATTATAGGTGAAATGCCACCTAGAAATCATAAGGAGAAAACATTGTAAGTGTTAGGAATTTTGTGGAGATATAAGTAAAGGTTTAAGGAATTAGGAAAAATAGTTTTGTGAGTGTTTAAGAATATCTTAAGGGTGTGTTTGAAGTGCCAAATGATGTTAGAACACATTAAGAGGCCTTAGGAGAAGTTTGGTGAAGATTTGACAAAGTTTGGGTAAGTTTAGGAGGCGACCGACCCAGGGGCCGACCCAGTTTGTGGGTCGGTCGAGCCTCTGTAAAATGTTTGGAATGTGTTCGGTAATGGTCCGACCCAAAAGGGTGGGTCGGACATGGGTCGGTCGGTCAAGTTACAAAGGTGGAAAAATGTTCGCACATGGACCGACCCAGAATGGTGGGTCGGACGTGGTCGGACGGGCATGTTAATAAGGAAGTAAAAGGGGTCTGTAATGGACCGACCCAGATGTGGGTCGGTCGGTGGGTCGGTCGGACCAAAAATGTTGTTTAAGGTTATGAAATGATGTGTAATGATGGGGATTGATAGGTAATGATGTTATAAGGATGTTGAGGACATGTTAGGTGAGTTTTAATGACACCTAAGTGGGTTAAAAGTTGTATTAAAATGTGAGAGTAAAACAAGTTAAAAATGTTAAGTTATGTAACTAAGTTAACGGGGAAAGTTAAGCATTAGACGCTAAATAAACAAACTTGCTCCCCAATGTTAATAAAGACACATGTGATGTTAACAGTTGTTCGAGAATTGCTCGAGGAACATAAATGGACAGGATAGGTGGACTCCGGTGACAGGTATGGTTTTCTTGCAACCTGTGTCCTATCGGATTACACCGGCTTGTGTGCCAATGTGTTTTTCTGTATGTTTGCCACGTTATGATATACCATGAAACGAGTTTACAGTCATTATTGTTATTGTATGTTTACGTGCCGATACCGGTAACCTCTAATGCGCTTGAAGGGCTAGTTAACCACTATTAGGTAAACGTAAGAGAACGGTATCCGGTAACAACGTTTCCGACTTAAGGAACGTTCTAACCACGGCTATGCGTGAGTTGGATATGTAATGTTTGTGCGTGGTGTTTGTATGTGAATGTATGACTCTCTTTTCCCTTGTGTATGTCTGACAAGACTTAACTCAATGTTTGTGAATGTTTAATAAAGTTCAAAGATGAACTTCTAATAATGCTAACGGGGGAATGAGGAGTCGGTCTGTTCCGCCACGCGTGTGAGTATGGGGGTCGTTGTCATAGCAGGTTCGATCCTCTCTGTAGTATTGGTTGTTTTCCAATTTGGTTCCCAACCTACCCTTTAGCTTAACCAAGGCTATTACTGACTCACGTCGGGCCACAGGGGCATACTATTGTTATGTTTGTTTCGGTGTGCTTGGATCACTATCCGGGGCACCTTGTGTTAGTTAACCGTCATTTAACGAAACGGTAACGAGTTATGTAACGAGCTTATCATGAGACTGGCAACAATCTCTAGGCTCAACAGTGTATTGGTGATGTTGGGTCGGTTCCTATGAGAACCATTCCCGTTGTGTTGTGTGTTTGTTGTGATGCAATTTATTGCGGTGTTATGTTGTGCACATGGAAACGTGCAAAGTGTTGTTAAGTTTTGTTATGTAGTGTATATGTTGTAAAATGTGAAGTGTGTGGATCATGGATATGGTTCCCAGTTGGTGATAAAAGGCGTTTAAGGATAACCCGATTTAAGGGTATGTGTCGCTATTAAGGAAGTAGCTCCGTTGGAGGAGAAACACTCTAGGATGATGATTACCATGAGTGACTCATTAAGTAGGATGTATTATCCGATTGTTGAGCCCATTGAGGCGAAATGTTAAGTGTGTGTGTCTGTTATGTGATGTGTGTTCGTTGTTACATGTATGATTCAAATATAATCACCGCATGCTAAGACGACAAGTAGTTGTGCGTGGCCCGATAGCATGTGGGCTGCGGGATTACCATACCAGCAACGGTGCTGAGCCCCTTGGGGCCACCCCTTTCTTTTTTCCTATTTCAGGTACGAAGTGCTGGAAGCCGTTCGAGAGTAGGACGGGTAGTCATTGTACATGGGTATTCATTTAAGTGTGTATACAGTAGGTGTAGTAAGACCGATGTTGTTGTCGGCACCAGTTTATAAATACTCGGTATAGTTGATAAGGTGTATATATTGTTGTTATTAATGGAAAGGGATAATAATGTATAGTTGCTCGGGAATTTAGCCCATCAGACCGGTACAATGTATGGATTAGCCTTTTAGCCACGTGGGTGGCTAACGGCGTGTAACACCAGGGAGTTAAGTTGTGATGAGATTTGTAATTCCGCTGCAGTGTTGTAAGTATGTTAATGTTGGTGGGGTGTTACAAAAAGTGGTATCAGAGCGAAGTATCGCTCTGATGACTGAATTACCGAGCTTAGGAAGTCCGAGTTAGGATTTAAGTACTTTGGGTTAAGGGTTGAGTGATAGCGTGAGAGATACGCTAGTTAGGAACTACCAGTGGCTACTGGAACCTACAATATCCATCCCACCCTCCACAATCCTGTTTTATAACTTGGGGAACAACGCCAGTGAGATGGAAGTCCTCTCTTACTCGGGAATACCCGATCTGGCTGTTATTAAATACCTTTAAGGGTACGGAGAACCTGTCATACGGTAGATCCCGGAAACTGGGAATCCCGGAGACGGTCTCCATCTAAACAATGTTGACCGCATTCCCACAGCGACAAATGAAGGTTTTGTGTATAAGAGAATAGAATTTCCGGCAACATGGGTCGACATGCAGAGCAGTCGAGGTTAACCAGCTTGCAACGCACCAACCGTGCAACAGGCAAGAAGTGGATTAATAAAACCCGAGACGAATGTCTATGGGGCCACAGTTGATAAATAAAACACCAACGGTTACCAACCGTCAAGGAACTACAACGTAGTGCCCAACAAGAGACAAGTCTCAGTAACCACGACAATACGTGGAACGGGCTACAAAGAGGATACAATACTAAGACAAAGGGGTCTCCCAGAATGGGAAACACCCTAGTTAATGATTGTTATGTGAAGACAGTGAGAAGTCACCTAGACAAGTTATTATCAGGACAGTGAGATCAGTGAGGGCCCAAGGCCACTGATGACAGTGCGGGTAAAACAATACCACAAACCGGTGTTGTTAAACTGATAGCCAGTTAGCATGGCGCACTTGCCATAGCAAGTGTGCTATAACAGGGCTGTTCGGGAAATTTATAACCACTATAAAGTACTTAGTAAAGTACCACGAAGTTAAGTGTGAACATTATGACCATGGAAGGGCTTAATAGCCTGACCTTTGTAATTGGAAGTATACCAGTCAGCAAGAAGCTAGACTTGGTTAAGGTAAGAAGATGTTGTGAAACCATGAAAATTTTTTCTCTAAACCCAGATTTATTCAAACCCTTTTCTTTTCAAAACCAGATTTTCTTTCAAACCAACACTTCTTTCCAACCTTCTTTTAAACCAAGCCAGTAAGACCAAGGACAGTTGACAAAGATACAACAATGGATAAACTTTCCCTCGATTAAGTTCGGGAAGTAAGGAATGAATATTGTCACGGGACAATATAAGGGAGTTGACAACAGAATACTTCACCTAGGCGTGTAACGGACACTACAAGTGTACCAACTGTGTTGTGGGACGACCGCACTCCGATAGGAGCATGTGGGCCTGACAGACCTACTCATGGGTTAGTTGGGTAAGTAGCAATGTATCAGTAAGATACCCCATATATGTATACGAGTAGAGTCCGAAACACGGGAAGTAGTCGACTCCGTCTACGGTCAGCAGTATAAAACGAACAAGAGCTAAGGATTACCAGGAATAGTTGAAGTTAAGGAACCCAGTTAAGTTAAAAAGGACTAAAGGAACTAGTGAGTTTATTTCAAGGGAATGTAAAAAGTCAAGGAGTGCGAAGAGCACGGACTATTATGAAAGACACCACATGTGTCTTGATAAGCCTAAGGGATAAACATGATAGCTGAAATGGTGACCCAGCCTGTACATGGCAAGCAGATGCCTATGTGGACACATTAATGTGCAATGAACGGATAAATTCCCAGAATGAGTACCTACACTACCAGGAAATGTTAATCTTCACAGAAGAAGATAATAAACCAGTTAAGAACGCAAACGGCGTGACTAATGGAATGTACCAATAAGTGTGAGCCAAATGTAAAGGCATAACTTAACAACACCCAGGAGCAATCCTTGAAGGGTGTTCACATCAACAATTGTTGAATGAAATGCATGACAGAAGCACAAGGGTTAAAACTAACACACAGTTTAGACATAAGTTGTCAGGAGACGGACTGACAAACCTAAGGGGCATCCCATGAAAGGAAACGTGATGCAACGACCATGTAATGTAGTACAGAAAGTACATATGTGTGACAGCCTATAATGAGCCCAGCTCAAGGCAAATAAGGCTTATAATCCAAGGCAAGATCATATAAATTCGATTGATGGTAGAAGTTTATGTTGTATAAGTGAATAGAGTGGTAAACGAACCACTGCATTAAGAGTGGGGATACCTCTCGATATTGTGACACCGCAGGAGCGGTAGTTATGTGAATCAAGTCCAAGAAATATGTTAAGGATTGACCATATTGTTATTGAAAGAGAAATTAGCTTAGTAGTGTGTGTATAAAGTGAAGCACCTGGCTGGATAATGCCGGCTTGTGACTCGAATGATCGATGCTCAAGGAGCATTCAGTGGTCATCCAAATGAGGGATGAACCATAATATGAATAATGTAAATTTATGTGTGGAAGTTAATGTGACAGTAAATACTATGTGAGTTAGTGTTATACAATAAGTGAGAGCACGGTGCGCAGTAAGCGACCGTTGTATAAGTGTTGTTGAATGATAATATGGTAGGTCGAACCAGTTACGAGATAAGAGTCTCAGTGAAGGACAGTGTGAATTCCATGGCGAGTCGCATAAGGGATTTACTGTCGAGAGTTTACGCCTCTGCACTCTGTATGACTGAGTGTTTTGGTATTGCACTTGCGCAGTAATGATCGAGTGGGATGGCTAAGAATTGGAGACATGTTAATTATAGAGGAATAATGTTTAAAGGCCGATGCATAGGAAATGCAAGGCCGCACCAATAAAAGAGTACTTGTACAAAACCAAAGGTGGAGACATGATTAACAGTAAGTGACTACAACAGCACTAACTGCCAATATCGGTATGGAATATACCACAAAGGTTGTAAATAGCTGAGAGAGCACTACACACTAGGTAGTAGCTCAATCTCAACCGACAGTAAGTCGGAAGGGAACAAGTCAATCATTGTGAAATACATAACTGTATACACAGTAAAATATCATGGAAGTGGATGGAAAATTGTGAAACTCACCGAATTCGCTAACGGTAAAAGATACCACGCGTCGGTTGAGAAACCATTGTCACCAAGATAAAGGTGATAATTGGGGATGTACGATACAGTAAGAATAACAAAAGGGAGCAACTAAGCTCTACAGTTATTAGAGTTTCGCAGCAGAAACTAGTGAGCCAGTGATTCAAGTGTTGAATGTACATGGTGAACATGAGTAAATGCTAATTATTAACGCCTAAAAGCCTCACAGGCCAGGACCGAAACCGGTTATGAGTTATAACTCCAATGCGAATTCTTGGTTTAGGAACTAAACCGCCAATATGGTTAAGATCCTCTAATCAGAATCCATTGTGTAATGGACCGCGTGGAAGTTAAGATACTTCACGACGGCAAAACATTTTAAGCTAATGTTTAGTGACTGATTACGTGGGCGTAATCCCTTTTAAGGGGGGTAGAGCGCAAAACCACTTGGTGTATATTACCGTACAAGTGTACGTAGTGTGTGACTCATATTGTGCATAGCACAAAAGTATTGTTTGTTTTGATGATTGGTGCGTGTGTTACGTAAACATACGCATTCATTCATGGTTTATTTGTGGTAATTGCGCACAGATGATGCGAATACCATTGTGATAAGTGTGTGTGTTTGTTAACAGTTGTGTGTGATTGTGCAAGTGTGGGGAGTAGATAAACTCCCGGGGGAACAAAAGCCCCGACGGTGTATAAATGTAAAATCAGGTGTGTTGTATTTTGATATATATATATATATATGTATACTTAATAGTGATGCATAAAGGGCATGATACCGACATAGAACCTAGTGAGAATAAGATTCCCTAGGCAACGTGATTAAAGTGAATGGAGGTAACTGATAGACGGAGTTCTATCCTTTGGAGATGTTGTGATCATGACTAGAATGATTCAAAAGATAGAAAATTGGAAATGAGTGATTTACTTGATGCTTGAAAATGAAGTGGGAGGTGGAACTTGATTTGCATGCGATCAAGGGAAGCCGAACACAAATTGGGGTGGAAGGATAGTTCAACACTGATGCTGATCACATCAGGGTTGGATGACTCTTGAAACTCCCTATAAGTGGTCACGAATAACCACGCTAATAAAAGAAGCAAAGAGCTTAAGTTGGACTTGGAGTTGTGTTGTTTTCAAAAGGATTTTAAATTGGTATTTATAAAACGTTGATGGATACTTTACATAATTAAAGTCTTCTTACTTAACCTCATAAGGAAATTTTAAACTTATGTGATTGTTTTAATCTCCTAAAGGCACGGGGACGGAAGGTGTCCATCGCGACCGTGTTCTGCGGGATCACAGTGTATATCAAGGATATTTTTGATTGCTATACATGCTCTGACATGTTGTGTGGTATGTGTAATGGATGTTGTTTTGACTTGGATTTCCTAAAGTGTATACTATCAAGGCCTATGAGTCTAAATGTGTGGTGTTACATAGACCTATGTGTCTAAACTGTTATGTTACCAGGACCTATGTGTCCAAATGTTGTTATGTTACCCAAGACCAGTGAGTCAAAGGGTTGTTATGTATGTGTAAGTGTTGTTAAGATACCCGGACCATAGAGTCCGAGGTTATCATGTGGATATGTTATGTTATGTGTGGATGTGAATGTGTTGCCCGGACCATCAAGTCCGAGGTTGTGATGTGAAGTGTGTTTGGTTATGGAAGTTTATTTCCAAGTAATTACTTTTTTTAATGATGTGTGGGAAAGTGTGAACTTCGAGGACGAAGTTCTTTTAAGGGGGGTAGATTGAAATACCCCAAACCTTGATATGTGGTTTAAATATCAAATTATGGTATGTAAAGGCTAAAAGTGCCTTAGTAACATCAGTGAACAATCTAAAACCATAATAAATGCAATAAAGCATTAAGACACAGTTTGAGCAAAAACATGCTCTAAGCTATGAGTGAACTTGGTTAGGACCCAAAGAGCCTACCAAGACTTGATAACATTTAATTATGATTAAATAAGGCTAAATAAGTCCTTAGGAAACTTTGGTAGACAATGAAACCAAACAAAACACAAGGTAATACCTTAAAGTCAATATGAGCAAAAATGTGCTCTAAGCTTGGGATAAATGTGTATAAGGCCTAATGGTCATACCTATACCTTACTTATATGTTAATGAACATATTAAATCAATTACTAAAGAAAACCAAGCTTGAAAACAAGTTAAAACACAAAATGTGCTTTAAGGAGTCTTAAAGCACGTTTTTGAAAAATTGTCTTGTAAATGAGTTTTGAATGGCTAAATGTCCATCATTACTCTTTAATTAACATGTGTACTATATATATCACATTTGGGTGGCCATATTAGTGGGAAATCAAAAATTTCACTTCTATGTGCCTTAGTTTGTGAATAGTAACTTTTATAAGCTAGTTTGTAACATATAATGTTATAAGTAATTAAATTGGTCAACAAAGACCAAAACACCCTCCTAGGCATAATGGTGGCCGGTTTTTGTAGTGAGGAGTCACCAAGTATGTTAACTTGTTAAGTAATAAATGTGACTCATAGTTACTATTTGCTTTAAGACTTAAATATCTTCAAAAGTAAGTTCTATCTTCATTCTCCCTTCCTTCCTCCATTTCACACGGTTCCAACTCCTTCTTCCTCTCTTCTCTTGTTCTCTCTCGGTAATATATCACTACAACCATGGAAGTCCATCTTTGACCACATGTAAAACCTAGCTCACTTAACCAAATCAAAAACAAACACCACCATTCTCTTAGTTAAGCCAAGCTCTACAATCTTGTCCTTTCAAAACTTCAAAACCTCCATTTCGGTGCCAAGAGAAACCACCATGGGAGGAGCTTGAGCTCATCTTTTCACATATTCTTGTTCTCCTTTGCTTCAAGGTAAGGAAACTCAAAGAAAATCCATGTTTCCTCCATGTTTTGTTGTTGTCCGAAAATTCACCATTAATGGAGCTCTTATATTGCCTTGTTCTAGCTTCATTTGAATCTCCCAAGGGCTAGGAGGAGTCCTCTCTTGATACTTATTCAAGTTCTCTTCCAATTCCAAGGTAAAACAATTACCTTAATGTGTTAAAACAATATATGTAACTAGGGTTTACAATGAGATGAAGCTTAAAGCTTGAATACTCATTATGTTGTTTGTACAATGTATAGAACTTGACAAGGAATCAAGTACCCCACCGGTTTGTAAGGAAACAAGGAAGAAGTTTGTGAGGAAAAAGAGGTAAACAAACTATCTTAATGTAGTTTAAATGCCTTAGGAAAATGAGGCTTGATTTGCTTGATAAAATACCTAAGGAGCCAATGGTGAGTGACCTAGTAAAATGTTCTCAAGGAGACTAGTAAAAGAACATATGTTTTGGTGTATGTATTTGCAGGTCAAAGGCATTATTTATGTGGGAAATTCAGTGTTTAAGGTTATGCAATTTAAGGGCCTAAGAGCCAAGCAATTTAAGTTATGCACTATATTGTGATGTAGTGCTTAATGTGTGAAGTTTGTGTATAAAAATGTGTTTGATGGATTTTAGGTGTTTTGAATGAAATAAGGTAAAAACCTAAGTGTTTGGATGTGAGTAAATGCAAGAGAAGCTATGGCCAAATTTGGGAAAATGTGTAAGAAGTTCTAAGTGTTTTAAGTGAGTTTTGGTGAACTAGGAAGTGTTAAAGGTGAATGAATGTTTACTTGAGAAGAAAACATGTGTTAAGGTGGTTTGGAGTGATGCAAGGAATTAGGTGTTGTCTTGGAAGTTCTAGGAATTCAATGTGTGTTTTGTGAATGTATTAAAGTCTTGGAGAAGTTGTTTAAGGTTTAGGTAATGTTGATATTCAAGGAATAAGAGATGTTTAGGTATAATGTGAAAAAGGAGATTTAGTTAGTAAGAAAAGAAGTTGAGAGATGATGATAAGGTGTAGAGGATACACCTTGGTATTTTGGTCATTATAGGTGAAATGCCACCTAGAAATCATAAGGAGAAAACATTGTAAGTGTTAGGAATTTTGTGGAGATATAAGTAAAGGTTTAAGGAATTAGGAAAAATAGTTTTGTGAGTGTTTAAGAATATCTTAAGGGTGTGTTTGAAGTGCCAAATGATGTTAGAACACATTAAGAGGCCTTAGGAGAAGTTTGGTGAAGATTTGACAAAGTTTGGGTAAGTTTAGGAGGCGACCGACCCAGGGGCCGACCCAGTTTGTGGGTCGGTCGAGCCTCTGTAAAATGTTTGGAATGTGTTCGGTAATGGTCCGACCCAAAAGGGTGGGTCGGACATGGGTCGGTCGGTCAAGTTACAAAGGTGGAAAAATGTTCGCACATGGACCGACCCAGAATGGTGGGTCGGACGTGGGTCGGACGGGCATGTTAATAAGGAAGTAAAAGGGGTCTGTAATGGACCGACCCAGATGTGGGTCGGTCGGTGGGTCGGTCGGACCAAAAATGTTGTTTAAGGTTATGAAATGATGTGTAATGATGGGGATTGATAGGTAATGATGTTATAAGGATGTTGAGGACATGTAGGTGAGTTTTAATGACACCTAAGTGGGTTAAAAGTTGTATTAAAATGTGAGAGTAAAACAAGTTAAAAATGTTAAGTTATGTAACTAAGTTAACGGGGAAAGTTAAGCATTAGACGCTAAATAAACAAACTTGCTACCCCAATGTTAATAAAGACACATGTGATGTTAACAGTTGTTCGAGAATTGCTCGAGGAACATAAATGGGCAGGATAGGTGGACTCCGGTGACAGGTATGGTTTTCTTGCAACCTGTGTCCTATCGGATTACACCGGCTTGTGTGCCAATGTGTTTTTCTGTATGTTTGCCACGTTATGATATAAACCATGAAACGAGTTTACAGTCATTATTGTTATTGTATGTTTACGTGCCGATACCGGTAACCTCTAATGCGCTTGAAGGGCTAGTTAACCACTATTAGGTAAACGTAAGAGAACGGTATCCGGTAACAACGTTTCCGACTTAAGGAACGTTCTAACCACGGCTATGCGTGAGTTGGATATGTAATGTTTGTGCGTGGTGTTTGTATGTGAATGTATGACTCTCTTTTCCCTTGTGTATGTCTGACAAGACTTAACTCAATGTTTGTGAATGTTTAATAAAGTTCAAAGATGAACTTCTAATAAGTGCTAACGGGGGGAATGAGGAGTCCGGTCTGTTCCGGCCACGCGTGTGAGTATGGGGGTCGTTGTCATAGCAGGTTCGATCCTCTCTGTATGTATTGGTTGTTTTCCAATTTGGTTCCCAACCTACCCTTTAGCTTAACCAAGGCTATTACTGACTCACGTCGGGCCACAGGGGCATACTATTGTTATGTTTGTTTCGGTGTGCTTGGATCACTATATCCGGGGCACCTTGTGTTAAGTTAACCGTTCATTTAACGAAACGGTAACGAGTTATGTAACGAGCTTATCATGAGACTGGCAACAATCTCTAGGCTCAACAGTGTATTGGTGATGTTTGGGTCGGTTCCTATGAGAACCATTCCCGTTGTGTTGTGTGTTTTGTTGTGATGCAATATTTATTGCGGTGTTATGTTGTGCACATGGAAACGTGCAAAGTGTTGTTAAGTTTTGTTATGTAGTGTATGTTATATGTTGTAAAATGTGAAGTGTGTGGATCATGGATATGGTTCCCAGTTGGTGATAAAAGGCGTTTAAGGATAACCCGATTTAAGGGTATGTGTCGCCTATTAAGGAAGTAGCTCCGTTGGAGGAGAAACACTCTAGGGATGATGATTACCATGAGTGACTCATTAAGTAGGATGTATTATCCGATTGTTGAGCCCATTGAGGCGAAATGTTAAGTGTTGTGTGTCTGTTATGTGATGTGTGTTCGTTGTTACATGTATGATTCAAATATAATCACCGCATGCTAAGACGACAAGTAGTTGTGCGTGGCCCGATAGCATGTGGGCTGCGGGATTACCATACCAGCAAAGGTGCTGAGCCCCTTGGGGCCACCCCTTTCTCTTCTTTTCCTATTTCAGGTACGAAGTGCTGGAAGCCGTTCGAGAGTAGGACGGGTAGTCATTGTACATGGGTATTTATTTAAGTGTGTATATACAGTAGGTGTAGTAAGACCGATGTTGTTGTCGGCACCAGTTTATAAATACTCGGTATAGTTGATAAGGTGTATATTATTGTTGTTATTAATGGAAAGGGATAATAATGTATAGTTGCTCGGGAATTTAGCCCATCAGACCGGTACATGTATATGGATTAGCCTTGTTAGCCACGTGGGTGGCTAACGGCGTGTAACACCAGGGAGTTAAGTAATGTGATGAGATTTGTAATTCCGCTGCAGTTGTTGTAAGTATGTTAATGTTGGATGGGGTGTTACAGCAACTCCATTCCCCCACATAGCCGATTTTGAGACAAGAAAGGAAGAAGGAGGAAAAACGAGAAAGGAAGAAGGAATATAAGCTCAAGGTAAGAGCTCTTCCTTAATGCTAAAATTTAATGCATTAGTGTAATGGGAATGGGTAAGCAAATAAAAGAACCTAAACTATTGTATTGGTATTGTAGAATTGAAAGTTTAAGCATTGTGAGGAAGTTTGAGTATTTGTGAAATTAGTATGTGAAATGTAGGCCTTGGAGCCAAATTATTGTGTATGAGTATTAGTATTGGTATTTGAAGAAGTATTGGTGAATGTATAATGTATTGATTCTGGTAGGACCCTTGTAAGGGTGTGGCTAGAATAGGCATGAACTTGGTGAGAAAATGTGTGTGTGGATAAGTGAGAATTGTAGGTGAGTTATGGCGAAATTTTAGTAGGAATTGTGTATTTAGGAATGACTTGGTGAATGGGAGAACCAAGGTGTATATTGGATTGAGTAGATATGTTCAGTAGTGATGAAGAGGTAGTTGTAGTATTAGAAACAAGAAGTGTAAAATCGGTAGGAAAGGGGTATAAGAATGCATTGGAGAAGTAGGAGGAATTGGTGTGCAAGAATTGGTCAAAAGAGTGTCGGACTTGGGTATAGATATTGTAGTTGCTTGGAAATGAATTGGCATGGTAAGAGGAGGTACTTGGGATGCTAGGAGTAACATTGGTGGAGGAAATATTGAATGGTAGGAGTTGTAGAAAAATCTGTAGCGTTAGAGAATGAAAAACTGGTATAAGTGTTGAAAGGAAGTGAGGAAATTGTGTAAATTGGTTGATGGATTTAGCAATAAATTTGATGGATGAACTAAGGTGAATTAGAGGATTTAAATGTTGTTTAAACATGTAGGAAACATGTGGAAATGAGTAGGAAAAGATTGGGTGTGGATTGAGTAGAGTTTGAAGTTCAAAATGAGCAATTAAAATAAGTACTGGGCTGGACCGACCCTAGGACCGACCCTAGCAGGGTCGGTCGACCCGAAAAATTGTAATCTCGGAAATTCTGCATCCGACCGACCCAGGGGACCGACCCTGACTGGGTCGGTCGAGTAGAAATTTTAGACGGGAAATGTTTCTGTAACGGACCGACCCAAGGACCGACCCTGGTTGGGTCGGTCGGGTCGGAATTTTCTATACTCGGAGTCTCTGCAGCCGACCGACCCATGGGTCCGACCCAGGGTGGGTCGGTCGGGTCAAAACTTACAAAAAAAAAAAACAAAAAAAACAAAAAAAACTAAAAGATTATGATTAGTATATATATGTGTATATGTATACCCACATATACCTATGTGCATATATATGTAAGTATACCATTGTTAAACAATGAAAAGTAAGTAAATAAAATGTAAGTATAGGAATGTAAAGACTTAGTAAGTATGAGTTAGGAAACGTAAGGATAATCGAATTAAATTAATGATAGTTAGATTAATTATTCGATTGTATGTAAATCATAGGATTTGATTTGTGAACACCGGAGGAACGTTGGGATACAAGTACAACGGTGAAAGGTATGATTTCTTCATGCCCTGTATCCTAATCTGGTTACCCCGATTTGTGTGCTTATTTGACCACCTAAATAAGATAAATGCATGAATCGGATTATATTGCACTTACCTGTGCTTGACTTATGTTGTGCTTGATATTTATTGTCTTGAGCACTAGTTTGTATAATTCATGAAACATATGAATGATGATGAATGGTATTCGAACCTCGTATTGTACTTGTGTAATGTATTGTACCTCGTATGTATGTGTATATGTGCATTGTATTATTGTGGCTTGGATATTGACTTGTGCTAATTCCTAACTATCTAACTCCTAACTTAAGTGAGTAAATTGGAATGAGTACAAGTCCGATATAGCTTCGGCCACGCGTGAGGATGCGGAGTCACAAGAGGTTGGCTGCAATTCCTGACTCTTAAACTGGTCCGCGGCCCAAATCCCTTAAATGGGTAGCATCCCGGATTAGTGAGTCAAGTAAATCCCGGAGGTGGGACGGTGTAGTCCCCAGGGCCGGAGGTCCCGACGACTTAACTTGAGTAAGAGTAAGAGTAAGTAAGTATGGATCCGTAAGTAAGTATGAGTATGAGTATGTATGTATGAAGTAACGAGTAAAAGAGTAATCTCCACCCGATTAACCCGGGTGGACCAATGAAGCTAACAAGTATTGTATATTGTGTATATAATGCGTATGTGTACTCGGAAGAAGGTAAGTAGGTATTGGATGATTGTATTGTGTTCCTTGAATGCAATGAAATGTATGTGTGTATGTATGCCTTGTGAAAGTAATGTAGTATTGAGTATGAAAGCATGTATGCATGTTGTGTGAATAAATGAACCGCATGTATTCGACCAAGTGGTCGGCGTACCCTCACTAGTACGCGGGGTATGCGGTTATCATGCTCGGCGAAAGCTGACCCCTTCGGGGGACATTTTTTTAGTGTGCAGGTACCCGAAGCGAATGTGGTCAAGGCACGAGACCGGCGACTACATTGGATAGTAGTGGAATGTAGTGGTGTATCAACTAGCACACCCTTTGTATTTAGAAAGTAATGTAGTAGTGAGGAATGGGTAGTAAGTAGTCTCTTAGGGTGTATGTATGAACTTGGAAGGGATATGATAATTGTATAAGGATCCTAGTAGACTCGGTTAAGTATATTGTATTGTATGGATTGAAGAGGAGTAAGTACTGAATGGAGTATTGTTGTAATTGATTGATGAATGGAGTATGTATTCTAGATGCGTAGTACTCGGGATTCCGGTCCATCAGACCGATGCTGTATGTAGAGGTAGTAGCCTTGTTAGTCACGTGGGTGACTAACGGCATTGTATCACCCATTGTATGTAGTATATTTCCGCTGCGTGTATCTGATATGTATGGAGATTGGACAGTAAGCACTGTACTAATGGTAGGGGTGTTACAAAAGTGGTATCAGAGCGAAGTATCGCTCTGATGACTGGAAATACCGAGTTTAGGAATACCGAGTTAGGAATTAGAAGCTTAGGGCTAAGGGCTGAGTGTTAGCATTAGAGATATGCTGGTTAGGAACTACCGGTGAGTACCGGATGCCTACAATACCAGTCCCGCCCGCCGCGAACCCCATTGTATAACTTGGGAAAGAACGCCAGAGAGAAGGAAAGTCCTCTCATACTCGGGGAAACCCGATCTGGCAGTTGTGAAGCAATCACACAGTAACAGGAACCGACATATAGTAAATTCCAAGGATTGGAAGCCCGGAGATGGATCCCGGTTAAACCACAATACCCGCATTCAATAGCGGTTGAACGAGCACTCCAACCACGAGGAGGCTGCAACTTACAACAGCATGGGGCGACGTGCTTAGCAGTCGCGAGACCTAGCTAGACAACCAGCAGCAGGAAAGAAGCACTAACTGTGCGATGAAATGGAAAAAGGAGTAATAACAGAACCCGAGACACAAGTCTACGGGATAGTAATACTTGAATAATACCACCAACAGTACGCTAACTGACTAAGGACATAGTCGGAAGCGGTTAACTCCAAAAACCACAACGCCAAAAGGCGGTAACACCTGGCCAATATGGCTCAGACAACTACAAGGACAACCATGAGATATAATTCAATAGGACTACAAGAGTAGTGCCTAAACAAGGAAGACTCAGTGACCGCCACAGATGTGTGGGAACGAGCCACAAGGAACGACGCAAAACCAAATAGAATGGGAGTCTCCAAGGATTGGAGAAACATCCCGATTATCAACAATCACGTCAAGATCATTAAGAAGCTACCTAAAGGAGCGAGTATACCAATTGCAGATCAACAAGATCAAGGGAAAGGTCAACAAGACTACTAAATACAAGCAGAAACCATACCAAGATTGGTATAGGATTATCCAAAAACCACCGATACCGCGCACTTGCCAAGGCAAGTGCAGTAAAGACAGAGATATGTAAAGGAACACTAATACGTCACAAGTACATAGTAATGTACGGTAACAGTAACGAAACAACCACAGGATCAAACATCCTAAAACTGAAGTAATGGAACCTTGGAAAGGCCTAACGGCCCGACCACTGTACTTAGAGCATACCAGTCAGCGGGAGGCTAGACTTGGTCAAGACCTCAAACATGGCTATGCCATGAGAGATTTCTTTTAACACTGGACCATTGTTTTAAAACCCAAAATTTTCTTTTCAAAACCTTGAATTTTAAAACCGAACCAACATGATTATGGTGAGTATCATAGAATGGTACAAGAGGAGTTGGCAACAGAATACTTCACCTAGGCGTGTGACGAACACTACGAGTGTACCCGTTACGGGATGTGGGACAACCGCACTCCGAAGGAGCTTGCGGGCCCGACATATAGTTGGGTAAGTGGCAACGTATCAACATGGTACCCCACGTATGTGCACATGTAGTGTACGACACACGGGAAGTAGTCGACTCCGTTCTACGGACCATCAGTAAGTTCAAACCTGAACAGCTGGACACCTCAAACGATTAAGTACAAAGGAACTCAAAGAATCCATCTGAAGATGAGGAATGAGAATTAGGAAGCACAAGGAGCGCAGCCTAGTAAGAATAGACATTGGATATGTCTCAAGATGTCAAACCAACACATGACAGCCGGAAGGGATACCCAGCCTGAACACAGTAAGGCAAAAGCCTAACGTGAACACCACAATGCTCAACAAATGGGATAGAATTCCCAAGAGCAATTACAAGATTACCACTAAACATAAACCGTCATCGAAGAGGATATTTAAACCTAGTCTCAAGCGCTAGGAGCAAGTGTAAACGGTCTACCCAACGACGGGAGACGTTACAAACCTAAAGGGAATAGCTCAATACAATACCATAAACGGTATAGAGGACAACACATGTTATAAACATTAGCCGGATGTAACGGCATAACTACAACACCCAGGAGCAATCCTTGAAGGGTGTCTAGATTAATAGTAGCTAAATGAAGCATCATAATAAAAGCACGGAGCTGGAATGCACACTCGGTTAGGACACCGAAGGGATTTCACTTAACAGGAAATGCCCTAAATTACTAAAAGGCACTGATTAACACCAGAATGCCTAAGGACCACATATGAACGGAAGCGTGATGTCACGACTTGCCATGGGACCCAGTAATACCTCCAACCTATGGGGTATACAAGGAGTGGAAACATGTATAAGCAGCTTGCAAAGAGCATAGCTCGCAGCAATAGGCTTAAAAGCCATAGACAGACTACGTTATGTAACTTAAACGGTTGCGAAACCCACACAATTTGATAACAAGGCTTGCAAGAGATATTGCCTCATACGACAAGAAATCAACAACTGGACCATAAATCCAACCCAACATCCTGAGTGGCTTGTAGTAATGGCCACCTCAGTGTCACTGTCACTGGAGCACCAGTCTAGCATACAGTTGACGGAGTTAAATACCCCTCATGCCTTCTGTAGCAATTGTACACAGAGGCATAAGAATCATGATAATGCCAACATTGGCCTAGTCCACACTTGGACACTACGAGAAACCCAGGGGAAGGTACCCCTCGTTAACCAAAGACCACTAATGCGGTGATGATGAGAAACCTTAGAAAAGACTTCCATCTACTATAACAATAAAACCAAGCAATAGATATTGCCAAAGAGTGATGGAGTAAGGAAATGAGATTTCTAAACCATTACGACTTAAAGGAGTAAGCATACTCCATATGCACCCAAACATATAGTGGACCGTTGTGTAAACACCGACATAGCAAACCTTGTCATTAGACCTATGAGTGGAGACAAACCCCTCAACAAGAACCTTCACTTGTCAGTGATAGAATACCCTCCAATTGGAGAATGGGACCAGAAAACCCTTGAAGTTTCATGGGATGTCCTGGTAATATACATACAAGCAAAACTACACAGCCAGAGCCTAAACCAATGCTCAGCACCGAAAGGCAATAATTAACAAAGCAGTTAATGTGAACGCACACTGAACACCATGAATGATTAACGCTCAAGAGAGCTTATGACCCGATGAGTTACCTCATAATTGGTCAACCAAGATACTTGGTGAATTGTATCACAATAATGAAAATAATGTGAGGTAAGCTAACCTACACATGAAACCTAAATTGAAATAAAACATCCCCACAATGGGAAGATAATAATATTGCGGTATGCTACGACAACCGTCATACACGAACAGGGGAAACCCTCAGTGTACACACCATAAGGAAATGGTGCCAATGACCATGGCAATGAGTAAAGAGAAACTATCACAGTAACAGAAACAGTAAAGACAATGTTGTACAGTGAGTAAGAACACGGTGCGCAACAAGCGACCGCTATGAGGGAGTAGTAAGCAATAACACGGAGTATAAGTATGAAATGACAGACAGAAATATTCTTTCCTATCACGTAAGTGACTTACTGTCAAGCGTTTACGCCTCTGCACTCTGTATGACTGAGTGTTTTGGCATTGCACTTGTTCAGCTAATGATCTAATGAGATGGTTAGGGATATGGAGAATGTAAACCGTAGTAAATCCTTCCTTTCACCACAAACACGGCATAAGCCAGTTAAGCAAGCTTAGCAACAAACCGTGCGGCCTAAGGCCAAAGAAGCACGAAGAGTGCGAAACACACTAACAAATCACAGACGTGAATTCCAATGGAATAAAAGGTGAAAGGAGACTTAAGAAAGTCACTAGGACCGACGCATATCAATGCAAGGTCATACAAGTAAAGGACACTTGTACTGAACCAGAAGAACTGGTATAATTCAGAAGCTATTGACAACAGAGGAAGCACTATAACTAAATAGTGGCTTAGCCTCGCCAACAATAAGTTGGAAGAACTTAGCGAATAATCGTGAGAGCACGGATAGTATGTATAATAGATTGCCAGAGAGCTGGTTATAAAGCTTAAACTCATGGAGTTCAAACAGCGGTAAAAGAATACCATACTATTAGTACGCCTTATTCCCAAAACGAAGGAATAAAAGGGCCATAAGTAGCACATTTGGAATAACCAAAGAGCGAATTAAGCATTAAGGTTATCAGGGTCGCGCAGCAGAAGCTAGTGGGCCCTAGCTAACGAATGTAATACACCCAGTAAGTATGCGAGATTGGCTATTAATGCCTTAAAGTGTAATAGGCTAGAACCGAAGTAATTATGGGCCAAATAAACTCATATAGGAATTCTTGGTGCAAAGACTAAACCATCAGTATGGTTAAGACCCTTTGACCAGAGCATATTATATAGTATACCGTAGTGAAGCTAAACGCTTCAGATTGCCCGAATTAAATAACCAATGTTTAATATTAACATATGAGAGATTACGTGGGCGTAATC
Source organism: Limonium bicolor (assembly GCA_023374045.1). NCBI lineage: Eukaryota > Viridiplantae > Streptophyta > Magnoliopsida > Caryophyllales > Plumbaginaceae > Limonium > Limonium bicolor. Next base: position 62,214,374 of record CM041778.1, on the reverse strand, counting down.
CCTTTTAAGGGGGGGTAGAGCGAAAACCGCTTAATATAAGTTTTGTGAATAAAACACATAAACCGTAATGTGCATAGCACAAATGAGAATCAAATTGATGATTGGTACTATGTTAAACAAACATAAGTACTCATTCATATTGTAATTATGGTAACTAGGCATTAAACATGCAAATACCATATGAGGAATGTACCTATCTTGTAACACCAGCGTAAGAGTATCAGTAAAAGAAAAGTAATGAGTAGTGGACGGAGCTCCACAAGTATTGTAACCTTTGAGGAAGTAGTACGAAATGAATGAAGTTTATGAGTAGTGGAATCGTAAGTAAAATATTTGAAACAATTGTAGTCAATTAAACCTTATAAAAGTAGTACTCCTTAGTTAGAATATAGGATATGATGGTGAGTAATGGATGGAAGTAGTGAAGGGTGAGGAAATGAGCATTAGGATTGAACCATGGAGTAAAGCATTTGAGAAATAGAGTGAGGATGATTGATGGACTGATTCCATCCCTTGGAGATGTATGAATGACTAGGAAGAGTAAAAGAGATAAAACATGAAAATGATTGAACTATTTGCTTGTTTGAAACTGATGTGGGAAGTCGAACTTGATCCTGATCAGATCAAGGGAAACCGAACACAAATTGGGGTGGAAAGATAGTTCAACACTGATGCTGATCACATCAGGGTCGAATGATTCTTGAAACTCCCCTTAAGTGGTCACAAGAATCACACATAGGATAGAAGTAATGAATACAAATTGGAATTTGGAGTTGTATGTTTTAGGAAAAAAATTTAATTGGTAGTGGTGAAAGAATTTCTTTAGTATGGAAAATGAGGATCTGCTAGAAGTGTGTACCGAAGAAGATAGTAAGGTAGTATGTTGTATTATTTCAAGGGCAGCGGGACATAGAGGAGTCCCGTGTCTAGAGGACCTGAGTGCCTACGGGATTGTGATGTGTATTGCATTGCTTTGGGGATAGCTTTGCACTGTATGTATGTATAAAGTTTGTAATGAGGAACCGGACGGTTGATAGTAATATGGATTGGAGTAATTATTGTAGACTGGTATGGTATGGAAAGGAGAAACATTGAGTAATGAATTTGGGAATTGTAAGGAGGAGGAATGTATGGCTTCGGTATTAGGCAAGTATAAATGAGTAAGTATAGAAATCCCATAACCGCAAACAACTTTGAGGACAAAGTTCTTAAGGGGGGTAGATTGAAATACCCCGACCTTAAATATAGGGATTAAAATTTATCTAATACGTATTTAAGGGCCTAATGGTACCCAATTAATATTGGTAAGGAAAAATAAATCCAAAAGAAATAAAGAAACGCTTAAAAAGTGAAAAACGCTAAATAAGCGTTAAATAACCATAGGAGGTATGAGGCCTCGGTTAGCGTATTATAAGGATTCTAAAGGCTTAAATAAGTCTAAATAAATATATGGGAACAACTCCCGAAGAAAACGAATCCAAGTAATGAACTAAAACGCTAATAGAGCTTTAGAGCACGTTTTTCGAGAAAACCCGAAAACGTGACTTTAAGTGGTCAAACGGACCCGTAAAAATTATAAATCATTAAATAATAATTATTAAGCATTTATGGAAGCTTGATAACTAATAAAAATAATTAAACGAGGAAATTCCGGAAAATAGGCCCGGTTAGTGAATAGTACCTAAACCGGGTAAAATAACGAGCGATTTCGGTAAAAGACGAAAAACGCTCCAACTAGTATAACTGTAGGGGGCCGGTTTTTATCAGTCAAATAACTCCCTCACACACACATGTAACTAGCTAATTAAATAAGAGAGCAAAAGCAAAAAGTAATAAAGTAAAAGGTTACTTTATTCCTTTTCTCTCACCTCACTCACTCATTTCACTCTCCCCTCTCTTTCCTTCCTTTCCCCCACCGTACTCTCTCCCTTCCTCCTCCCTTCTTGCTGCGATTTGGAGCTCCCAACAACAACAACAATGGCACTTCATCTTCTCTCCCATGCTCTACCTCCACTTCTGAGCTCCAATCACAAAAATAATTACATATTTGTAATCCCCTCATCCTCCTCTATCATTCTCTCTTTTCAAAATTCGAAAAGGATGAGTTTCATTTTCGTGGGTTTTCTCCATTTGAAGAGAAAAGCACACCATTATGGAGCTTGGAGTCTCCTCTTTGCAACAAGGTAAAAATCTACATGAAAAACTCATGTTTTCCCTACCTTGCTTCATAACCGATTTTTACCTCTTTGTAATGCCTTGTTTTCTCTCTCTCTTTTGAGCATAATATCAACCTTGCAATGGTGGTGAACTCACCTTCTTGAACCAAGGGCTAAAACCCCTTCTAAAACTCTCCAAAGGTAAACCCTAGAAATCTTGCTCTAAGCATTTCAATGAACTAGCATTAAAATTAAGGGTTAGTAGTTTAATTGCATTTGTTCTGTGTGTATTGGGTGATGGGAATGGAGTTTGGCAACTCCATTCCCCCACATAGCCGATTTTGAGACAAGAAAGGAAGAAGGAGGAAAAACGAGAAAGGAAGAAGGAATATAAGCTCAAGGTAAGAGCTCTTCCTTAATGCTAAAATTTAATGCATTAGTGTAATGGGAATGGGTAAGCAAATAAAAGAACCTAAACTATTGTATTGGTATTGTAGAATTGAAAGTTTAAGCATTGTGAGGAAGTTTGAGTATTTGTGAAATTAGTATGTGAAATGTAGGCCTTGGAGCCAAATTATTGTGTATGAGTATTAGTATTGGTATTTGAAGAAGTATTGGTGAATGTATAATGTATTGATTCTGGTAGGACCCTTGTAAGGGTGTGGCTAGAATAGGCATGAACTTGGTGAGAAAATGTGTGTGTGGATAAGTGAGAATTGTAGGTGAGTTATGGCGAAATTTTAGTAGGAATTGTGTATTTAGGAATGACTTGGTGAATGGGAGAACCAAGGTGTATATTGGATTGAGTAGATATGTTCAGTAGTGATGAAGAGGTAGTTGTAGTATTAGAAACAAGAAGTGTAAAATCGGTAGGAAAGGGGTATAAGAATGCATTGGAGAAGTAGGAGGAATTGGTGTGCAAGAATTGGTCAAAAGAGTGTCGGACTTGGGTATAGATATTGTAGTTGCTTGGAAATGAATTGGCATGGTAAGAGGAGGTACTTGGGATGCTAGGAGTAACATTGGTGGAGGAAATATTGAATGGTAGGAGTTGTAGAAAAATCTGTAGCGTTAGAGAATGAAAAACTGGTATAAGTGTTGAAAGGAAGTGAGGAAATTGTGTAAATTGGTTGATGGATTTAGCAATAAATTTGATGGATGAACTAAGGTGAATTAGAGGATTTAAATGTTGTTTAAACATGTAGGAAACATGTGGAAATGAGTAGGAAAAGATTGGGTGTGGATTGAGTAGAGTTTGAAGTTCAAAATGAGCAATTAAAATAAGTACTGGGCTGGACCGACCCTAGGACCGACCCTAGCAGGGTCGGTCGACCCGAAAAATTGTAATCTCGGAAACTTCTGCATCCGACCGACCCAGGGGACCGACCCTGACTGGGTCGGTCGAGTAGAAATTTTAGACGGGAAATGTTTCTGTAACGGACCGACCCAAGGACCGACCCTGGTTGGGTCGGTCGGGTCGGAATTTTCTGTACTCGGAGTCTCTGCAGCCGACCGACCCATGGGTCCGACCCAGGGTGGGTCGGTCGGGTCAAAACTTACAAAAAAAAAACAAAAAAAACAAAAAAACTAAAAGATTATGATTAGTATATATATGTGTATATGTATACCCACATATACCTATGTGCATATATATGTAAGTATACCATTGTTAAACAATGAAAAGTAAGTAAATAAAATGTAAGTATAGGAATGTAAAGACTTAGTAAGTATGAGTTAGGAAACGTAAGGATAATCGAATTAAATTAATGATAGTTAGATTTAATTCGATTGTATGTAAATCATAGGATTTGATTTGTGAACACCGGAGGAACGTTGGGATACAAGTACAACGGTGAAAGGTATGATTTCTTCATGCCCTGTATCCTAATCTGGTTACCCCGATTTGTGTGCTTATTTGACCACCTAAATAAGATAAATGCATGAATCGGATTATATTGCACTTACCTGTGCTTGACTTATGTTGTGCTTGATATTTATTGTCTTGAGCACTAGTTTGTATAATTCATGAAACATATGAATGATGATGAATGGTATTCGAACCTCGTATTGTACTTGTGTAATGTATTGTACCTCGTATGTATGTGTATATGTGCATTGTATTATTGTGGCTTGGATATTGACTTGTGCTAATTCCTAACTATCTAACTCCTAACTTAAGTGAGTAAATTGGAATGAGTACAAGTCCGATATAGCTTCGGCCACGCGTGAGGATGCGGAGTCACAAGAGGTTGGCTGCAATTCCTGACTCTTAAACTGGTCCGCGGCCCAAATCCCTTAAATGGGTAGCATCCCGGATTAGTGAGTCAAGTAAATCCCGGAGGTGGGACGGTGTAGTCCCCAGGGCCGGAGGTCCCGACGACTTAACTTGAGTAAGAGTAAGAGTAAGTAAGTATGGATCCGTAAGTAAGTATGAGTATGAGTATGTATGTGTATGAAGTAACGAGTAAAAGAGTAATCTCCACCCGATTAACCCGGGTGGACCAATGAAGCTAACAAGTATGTATATTGTGTATATAATGCGTATGTGTATTCGGAAGAAGGTAAGTATGTATTGGATGATTGTATTGTGTTCCTTGAATGCAATGAAATGTATGTGTGTATGTATGCCTTGTGAAAGTAATGTAGTATTGAGTATGAAAGCATGTATGCATGTTGTGTGAATAAATGAACCGCATGTATTCGACCAAGTGGTCGGCGTACCCTCACTAGTACGCGGGGTATGCGGTTATCATGCTCGGCGAAAGCTGACCCCTTCGGGGGACATTTTTTTAGTGTGCAGGTACCCGAAGCGAATGTGGTCAAGGCACGAGACCGGCGACTACATTGGATAGTAGTAGTGGAATGTAGTGGTGTATCAACTAGCACACCCTTTGTATTTAGAAAGTAATGTAGTAGTGAGGAATGGGTAGTAAGTAGTCTCTTAGGGTGTATGTATGAACTTGGAAGGGATATGATAATTGTATAAGGATCCTAGTAGACTCGGTTAAGTATATTGTATTGTATGGATTGAAGAGGAGTAAGTACTGAATGGAGTATTGTTGTAATTGATTGATGAATGGAGTATGTATTCTAGATGCGTAGTACTCGGGATTCCGGTCCATCAGACCGATGCTGTATGTAGAGGTAGTAGCCTTGTTAGTCACGTGGGTGACTAACGGCATTGTATCACCCATTGTATGTGAGTATATTTCCGTTGCGTGTATCTGATATGTATGGAGATTGGACAGTAAGCACTGTACTAATGGTAGGGGTGTTACAATGTTTTTGGATAATTCGTGAAATACCACTAAAACATTGAATATTATGAAATGCCACTACGTTCAATCAAAGTTCAAAAAATGTTACTCCAGTTGTTGCCCAACAAGAAAAAAAGACAAAAATGTTCTTGCTAGTTAATAACTATTTCTAATGTTCACATGACACTAGGTGTTAAAAAATTCAAAAACAAAATTAAAAATAAAATTAAAAATATAGATAATTATAAAATTATACCTTTTTATTTTTATCTCTCTTTTTTTTACCAATTTTGAACATTTCGTCAAAACAAATTTTCTAAATTTTTATGTACTATTATGTCTTTAAATTTATATTCAATTTGAAGTTTGTATTTTTATTATATATATGTTATTTTAATATTTTAATATTTATCTATATTTTATAGTTTTTTGAATTTTTTGAATTTCCTAATGTCTAGTGACATTTTGTGAACTTTCAAAGTAGTTTATTAACTAGCAAAGACATATCTGTCTTTTTGTTTCTACTGGTCAACGGCTGGAGTGTCATTCTATGAATTTCAGAAAAAACTCAATTACATTTCATTTTTTTGAATTAGCCAAAAACATATTTCATGAAATTTTATATAGCACTTTCATAATTTTAAGAGAAATTCACAATATACCCCTAAAAAGTTACACAATTCGTTATATACCCCAATTTCAAAACTAGTTCTTCATATACCTCTAAAAAGTTTTAAAATTTAAATATATCCCTACTCTATGAAATGACCTTGAATAATGTCTATTTTTCCCTTAACATTACATATCATGTTTCAAATTCACAATATGCCACTTTTTTATTTAGGGGCAATTTATAAAATTTGGGAAAATTCATAATATACCCCTAAAAAGTTTCATAATTCGCTATATACCCCGATTTCAAAAATCATTTTCCATATACCTCTAAAAAGTTTTGAAATTCATAGTCTACTCCCACTCCATGACCATGAAATGTTCATGGACATTTTATGAATTGGAGCTCTGATACCATGATACATCCCGCTTATCTCTGATCCAACTTTGTTCAAGACAGCAAAGAAACAAGATTGGACTCTGTGAGGAAGAAAGTAGTGAGGAAGGAGAAACAAATTCTTGATTAAGGGAGTGGAATAAACGTTCAATCCAAAAATAGAAGAAATACCGTACAAAGCTTATATACTAGCTACAACCTATGCTTCAGGAAAATGAAAAATATACAGAGCTTAAATTCTAATGTTACAACCTGCAAACCTAATAACATTAACCTAGCAAAGCACCACAACATTATCATAATGTTTTGTGGTATATATGTGGTATATTTGGGTGGCTGTTTTGTTTCGCATATTTGTGGTATAAACTGCTGACGATTTTGGGCTGGCATATCTGTGGTTGTTTTGAAAACTGTTCTTTGGCAGTGTGGCATATTTGCAGTTGTTTTGAAAACTAGTGTTTTCCAGTGTGACATTTTTGCAGCATAAGTTAGTTAAGTTAGCTATGTTCGGTGCGTTCATCGTTTTATATACTATAATTATAAATATTAATTTATAGTTACACATTATTTTGTTGAAAATAAATACTAACAAATGTTATAAGATAAGTAATTTGTTACCTTCAAAAGTTCATAAATACCTAATATTGATAAACTCAATAACAATATTAAAATTTTAAATTTACTAATATATTGATAAAAGTTGTATAAAATGAAAAAAACATATTTATATTATTATAAAAACTTAAAAAATATAAACAAGTATTATATATTATATAGAAGCTACAAAATAACAAAAGACAAAAATAGTAAAGAGAATCATAATTCAATTTTTATAATATATATTGTTTTTTATATTTTAATTCACAAAGTACCACAAAAATTAATAATATATATTAAAACTATAAAAGTAGTATAACTTTAAGTTCATTTATATTAATGGTGGCCATCGGGTCCGGTTCTACCCGAAACCGGCAGTTCTACCCAGAACCGATTGGAACCGGAACCGGACGGGAACCGGTGGGAACCGGAACCGAACCGTCTCAGCCGGTTCCGAATACGAATACATGTTTTGAGATTCGGGCCCGAACCGGACCCGGAACCGGAACTGCCTGGAACCGTCATCGGATTCGGAACCGGGAACCGGAACCGGTGGAACCGGAACCGGAACCGCCCCGGAACCGGTTGAAGTTACCGTTAGAATCGGGCCAAAACAACGTTGTTTTGGGTCTCGGGCGCGCGCTCCTCTGAAGAAAATAGCCGTTAGATCCCAAGCACGCGCATTGCAATATGAAGGCCAACATGATGATTGGTATGAGATGAATGGGGATAACACCACTTAGGACTTCTATCTTGTAATATTTTAGAATGTATTAGTAATTTAGTATTACTTTCTTTCCATGTAATCTTTTTTTTAAGACTTGCAAATTGAAATCATGTAACCTCTTAGTAGCTGTACTCTTTTTCCTTATTAGGGTTTTCCCAATGGGTTTTTACCTAATAAGGTTTTAATGAGGCAGTGAATCATATAATAAAATTCTCTTTGTTTCTTATTTTTTGTAAATTCAATAAAAATTCCTAAGTCTTTGTTTCTTACACATTTAAGATTATAAACTTGAAGAATAACCTATCTATGAGTAAAGTGGATGAAAAGAGCAACGTGTGCGCTCAAACGGATCTCAAATCGGAGCTAAAACAAAGCAACTGGAGCCGATCGAATCTTTCCGGAACCGCTCCGGAACCGGTCGGAACCGATCAGAACCAGAACCGGAACCGGTTTTTTGACCGAATCCGAAGCGAATCCAGATTTCAGAACCGGAACCGCCCAGACCGGTTCCGAATACGAATACACATTTTCCGGAACCGGAACCGGTGGAACCGGACCCGTGGCCACCATTAATTTATATATTGGTTAGATGTACAAATAAATACATATATAACTGTAAAAACTATAAAAATATATTAAAAAAAATTATCATTCTTTTTACTATTTTTTTCTATTTTTAATCAAATTTTAGCTCCAATATATTATATAACACTTTTTATCATTTTTGTTTTTGAAATTTTCATTCTTTTCAATATTATATTTTAAAGAGGGAAATTAAATTTTATAATACTTTTTATATTTTAAGTTGTAGTAGGTAATTTTTTAAATAGCTAAACATATATATTAAATTTTAAATTATTTATTCTATGTTTTGCCGAGCCCCGTAAGAACGTACATGACAGTTATGTCAAACGTTGACATTTATGCCATAAAAATGCCAAGGCAAATATATTGTAAACTAATGGATACAAATAAATATATCAAATGTTGGCATTTATGCCAGGAGCATTTATGCCACAAAACTGCCACTACCAAACGTAGAGGCATAATTACATCCTAACAATACTTTCATCGATATTAATATGATGTAGTTTGACTCTTTATATTTCTTGTATTTTGAGGCCATATGATGTGAGGAAAGTTCTCCTTCCGTCGAGGTTTTCCATTGCAACTAGCTGAATTATATTGCTGGACTAGCAGAGCTTGATCTTGCACTAGATAACTTCGTAGTAGATGGATATATGAGACAAAAAAAAAACAGATTACTTTGGACGATATTAGGGATGACAATTTCAAATGGATATCCGTTAACCCGATTCACCCGATTTAAATAAACGGGTGAAAACCCGAAATATATGGATGACGGATCGGGTGACGGATGATTGAGTGACGGATCGGATCGGGTGACGGATGAAGTTTTTTAATCCGTCACCCGATCCGTCATCCGTTTATCACCCGACCCGTCATCCGTTTAAAGTTGTATGTTGTTTTATTTCAAGTAACCAAACAAATTTTATAGAATTTTTTTAAGAAAACTAAAAAATACGTTCCATTTTCGTTGTCTCTTTCATGCAACGCAAAATTATGTTTATTTTCTTATTGATATTGGCGGAATATTTGATTACATTGGAGTAAAGTTTCTTAAAATACAAAGAAATTTTACTTTTAGCAATACAAAAATAATTTATATTCATTACTATTATAAAAGTTATTGTTTATGATATAGAAACGATTATAACCCGATTATCACCCGATCCACCCGAATCACCCGCGGATGACTGATGGACGGATGACGGATGAAGAATAAACGGGTGACGGATGGACGGATGATGAATGATATATCCGGGTGACGGATGCGGGTGATGCTTCACCCGACCCGAACCCGATCCATTGACATCCCTAGACGATATCGATGGGTGCGATCTTTTGGTGTACATTTTAAGTTATGCTCCCCCATCTTGAATTGACTGTCTTGTTCATTATTTGGACATGTCATTTGATTCCCGTATTTAACATATAAGATAAAATAATTTTAAAAATTTTAGTTTTGTAAATGATTCCTGACATGATAAACAATATATTTCAAAATTTAGTTTTATGAAATTATTTTATCTTATATGATTAATATTTGTTGGAGATCAAGTGTGAGTCCCACAATTATATAGCTAGTAAGTAGTTCATATAGTCTATGAGCTACTCCACCTAATGTCAATTGGTTTTAGGATGAAACCTCATGGGTTATTGGGTCTTACTAGTCTATATGGGTATTTTATATAATTCCCTTCATTAGGCCTATTCTCCCCCCCCCCCCCAATATTTCTAACATGGTATCAGAACTCAGGTTTAACCTTGGGTAATGCACCACTGTCTAATAGATACCCGAGTAGAACCGGACTGTGTCACGGAGAAGAGACCGGGCCAGTACCAAGTGGGATCCAAACAGGGTGCAATGTGGGAGGCCTCGGAGGTGAAAGACTCACACTTGAGGGGGGATATTGAAGATCAAGTGTGAGTCCCACAATTATATAGTTTGTAAGTAGTTCATGTAGTCTATGGGCTACTCCACCTAATGCCAATTGGTTTTAGGATAGAACCTCATGGGTAATTGGGTCTTACTAGTTTGTACGGGTATTTTATATAATTCCCTCCGTTGGGCCTATTCCTCCCCCACAATATTTCTAACAATATTAAAGTGGAAAAATGTGTCATAAAGCAAACAAGATGGTCAATTGAGGATGGATAGAGTATATGTTTCTGTCATCTTCTTCGTTTGGTCAGAGGATGTGAACAACAAAATATGTATCTGCTGTAAAATCTGCTATTGTTCCAATTCTAACAGTCGATTTGTAATCTTAATCTATACTGGTTAGGTTTTAGCCCTAATGAGTCCATTTTAATATAATAGTGGCATTTTTATAAAAAATTTATTTTAATTGGTGACCATATGATTTAGGTGATTCTTTTTTCGTATCTAATATTAAATCAATATAAATTGCCTTTATACATGGATCAAATAGAATGGTATTTGAGGAATCAAAGAGGACAGCCAGTTGCGCTTCTATTTATTATGTTGCGCTGCTTGTCTTGTCCATGATCATTCATGGAGGGTGACTAATTTACCTCGCCCCATCTGATCAACACCAAAGAGGGTGCCTATATTAACTTGTCCCTGTTGGTCAATATCAAAGAGTGTAATATGTTACATGTTTATATCGTCATGTTTGTCTCATGTGTAGTATTACCCATCAGCTATCAACGTGGACAATTTTTTTTGATAGTTAGGGGCACAAGGCCTAATGTGCCACTAGGGCAGAACAAAAAATAATTACACACCACAATGGAATCAAACCCTATGCTTGGTTTGTCTTGTACTGCTTTTTTCTTTCCTTGCACGTTAGATAGGGTTGTAACCGGACGTGGTGGGTAGTCTTTTTCCTCACTGAGCTTTTTCCCACTGGGTTTTGCTTAGTGAGGCTTTAATGAGGCCCGTTTCACAAACCCGTCCACCTGGTTTTCCAGAAATCTTGATTTTAATATATTGGCATTGGCCTTACGGCCTGAATTATAAAAAAAAACATCTCTAGTCCTACTTATCGTTCATGCTAACGGGTTAGCCCTTCCCATAACTCTAGCTACCTTTCTTTTTGCCCCTCCTGGCTATCTTACTAACACGGGAGAACTTACTAAAACCTTTAAGGCCTTGTCCCATGAGCCTTCCTGAACCTATCCTTAGAGGTATTCCTCGACCTATCGGAATCCTCTTTTAACCCTTCGCTTGCATCCTGACATCTCTGACGGTAGCTCGCTCTTTGCTCACGAATGATCCCTTCAAGGTTGCCAAGAGTGCATTCCTCATCAGGAACGGAGCAGCCAAGCTCTTTCGCTAGAATAAGCGTTTGCCTCGCTTCCTCCATCACAAATGCCTCATCAGGGTCCTCCTCCGGTCTATAGGTTCCTCTAACTGGCTCAAAACCTGGGGAAAACTCAGGATCATCAAAGAGGCTCCTAAGACCAATATCATCAACTTGTTCCTCCACTATCCGAGTCTGGGGAGCAACAGGCTCTTGCCCCGGTCTACTAAGCTGAGTTGTATCATTGCCTTTAAGATCCAAGACCGGCCCCCAAGTCCTCCGCACTACCAAACTTATCAAACCACTTGGCATCATCCTTCGCTCCTCCCTTCTCAGCGTTAACAATATCCTCCATGACCAGATCAAGTTCCAACCCTTTATCAATTCGCGGATTGTGAATGGAAATAGGCGCCCGAGCACCAGGCCCCACTGCCCCATGGTTAGGATCCCTGGCGAAACCACCAGTCACACTCTGAACAATGTGAATGGAAATAGGCGCCCGAGCACCAGGCCCCAACTGCCCCATGGTTAGGATCCCTGGCGAAACCACCAGTCACACTCTGAACAAGGGGAGGCTGTGGGTTGCACATTCCCAGAAGGCCCCCACATCATTCCAAGATCGTACGGCCAATAGTAATCACTTCCCCAACCGAACGTTTGACCCCACCATCCATAATGGTCAACGCCCTGCACCGGAGACGACGGGTAAACCCACCCCAAGCAAACAGTAGGCGCTCCATTCCAGAAAATACTATGTGCTCCATAAGGCAAATACCATGCACAATCGTTTGCCCCATCGTTATTACCATTGCACAATATAGCCTTTCCCTCCTCAGAGCAAGAGGGCGGCGATACAAAAACTTTATCCACCGGAGAATCTTCAGGCACAGCACAGCGAACAGGGCAGCCGCAACTAACAAAAATTCGAAAACACGGTCGACCTTTCAACTTACCAGAATCAACCACACGCTCACACCTTACCATCGAGCACGTTCCACCAAGCACAATCTTAACATCACCCGAGAAAGCCAGCCCAACACCATCATCTTCCACTCCAGTTCTAACACCATCCTTACCACAATCTGGAGCCTGGTTCACATACACAGCAGCACCAATCGGTGCGACAGGGACGAGGTTATCACCTCTCTGAGTTGACCCTTGCCCAGCAACATCACTAGAGACCTTCGCCGAATATTTAGCCTGATGAGCAAAAAGCTTGTGCCCCATAAAGAACCGGCCATGGATTCTCTTCACCGCCAACGCCACTTGTGAGGCATTCTTCATCTTGACAAACACAAATGCCAAGCCATTAATATGTCGTCTTTTTTTTTATTAAAACACGTCCAATACAACTTGATAATTGCCAGAGGATGGGGAACATTTCAAGAAGGCATGAGATGCCTCAAAAGGGAATTCTTGAAGTAGAGTTGTTTGATGTTTGGGGTATTGACTTTGCTGGCCCATTTCCTTCTTCTCATGGAAACCACTACATCCTTGTTGCTGTAGATTATGTTTCCAAGTGGGTCAAAGCAATCCCCTGCCCTTCTGCTGACGCTAAAACTGTGGTTAAATTTTTGAAGAAGAACATCTTTACTAGATTTGGTGTGCCCAGAGCTATCATCAGTGATGGTGGTTCTCACTTTTGCAACAGGGCCTATGATTCCTTGATGTCTAAGTTTGGGGTGACTCATAAGGTTGCTTTGCCTTATCATCCCCAAACTAATGGTCAAGCAGAAGTGAGTAACCGAGAGCTAAAATGGATTCTTCAAAAGACAGTCAACTCCTCCAGGAAGGATTGGTCTGTCAAGCTTGATGATGCTCTGTGGGCTTATAGAACTGCATTCAAGACTCCCATTGGGATGTCTCCTTTTAAGTTGGTGTATGGGAAGTCTTGTCATCTCCCAGTTGAGCTAGAGCATAAAGCTTATTGGGCTTTGAAAGCCCTCAATTTTGATCTGAATGCTGCTGGTGAGAAGCGCAAATTTCAATTGTCTGAGCTGGAGGAGTTACGGGAGCAAGCTTATGATAGCTCCAGGATCTACAAGGAGCGTTCTAAGAGGATTCATGACCAGATGATCCTACGGAGAGATTTTAAGGTTGGTGACTTGGTTCTCTTATATAACTCTAGGCTCCGTCTCTTCCCTGGGAAGCTCAAGTCCCACTGGGCCGGCCCATTCAAGGTTGTGGGAGTCACTTCCTATGGTGCCTACGAGCTAGAGAACAAGTCCGGAGAGGTCTTCAAGGTGAATGGTGCTCGTCTGAAGAAGTACCTTGGCTCTGCTTTTGCTCAGCCTTCTGCACCTGGAGTATCCTTGATTGAGAGTTCCTCTTCTCCTACTCCTGTTTCTACTGTTGTTTCTGATGTTACTCCAGCACCGAATTCTGAATCTTTGAAGAAGCCGCGCTTGCAATGGCGTTTCCGGCTGAAGAAAGCCCTTGCTAGCTGCTGTGGCGGCCCTCCTTGATGCTATCTTGTGAAGTCTAGCCAGAGACTTTAACTCCGGGCAGCTTGGTGGGAGGCAACCCACCGGTTTGTATCTCTTTTCACTTTTTTAGTTTAGTTGTTTATTTTACTATTTTCTTTTTAGTTTGTGGTGTGTTCGCTGATGTTATGCTTATTGCAAGAGCCTTGGCTCATTTTTTTCTACTGATGGTTTTGTCTGGTTCCACTTGAGTTCTTCTGGCTTTGCAGATTATATTTCTCAGCTTGCTTACTTTGTCGCTTAGCTGAACTCAAGTGTGGGGTTGGACTTGCTACACCCTGAGCGGACTCTGGGGAGTATTCTTACCTTTTCTTCTCTTGCAAATTTTACATGCTCCCTTCTGATCTGCTGTGTGCGATTTTGTTTCCCCCGTTGGATTGCTTGCGCAATTTTAAATTCTTCCTAAGCAATGAGGACATTGCTTCACTCTAAGTGTGGGGTGGGGTAAGCTCCTTCGCCGCTTGTTTTTTTGTGCGTCTCTAAGCTCTTTTCTCTTGCATTTGTTAAAGTCTTGCTGTGATTGCTCAACTTGGAAGGAAGCCATAGAGGAAGTTTAGTTGGTTAGCTGATCTTGGGGTGCAAAATTTTGAAAATTTTCTGGTTTTTAAATTGCTAAATTGAAGTCTTTGTTTTGAAAGTGCTGAAACGAGTGAGAATATTCTCCATCTGAACCTTGCTTTTAGCTTTGAGCCTTGGAATGAACTGGATTGAAATGGTTGGAAAAGAACAAGGCAAGGTACTCCGCTGATCCTAAGCATGCTAATTTTAATTCTGATCCAAAATCAGGCCTCGTCTACTTGGTTATTAAGTCCTTTGGGGTGCTTTATCACCTAGCTACCTAAGGTCCTTGTGATCTGGGATAGTTGACCCAAGGCCGCTACATGGGTGGAGAGAAAAGTCTGTGGTGAAAGAAATTGAAAGCGCTCTAATTGAAATATTTATGTAAATGCTATGCTAAATGCAGATTAATTTCTCTTATGGATCAAGAGTATGTGGCATTGAAAGGTATGATGGAATATGATCTTACTTCATGCCCCTTGTCGTTTCTATGGATTGTGAAGGAAAAAGGTGGATTGGCTCAAGGTTAAAGGCAAGAATCTTATGGTTTGTTTCTCATTTGTTAGCTCCGAATGACTTCATGTTTTTGGAAAGAATAAATTGTTTTGAATAGTTTGAATTGCCCCCTTGATTGGTAAAGCTAGCAATTCCTTTCTTCTGTGCTCTTCCTTTCCCGTTGAGTTCCACTAGCTCGGTTCTACTTGTGCTTGAGAGTTTTGCTTGGGGACAAGCAAAAGGCTAAGTGTGGGGTGATTTGATAAGTGTGAAATTGATATGATTTTATAGGTGCTAAATTCTTATTTATGCAATCTTTTTATGTGCTTTTTCACACTTATCCTATGCTTTTCATGACTCTTACTTTGGGCAAGAACTGATGCTAATTTATATGTTTAAAGCAGGAAATGATGGTAAAAATGCATAGATCTCCTCACAAGCTTTCCAACGCCACAAACGGGGAACAAATCGGAGCTAATATGAAGAATTTAGACCCTGTCAAAGTTGTGTCCGGTGCGATACATTTATATATGTATATATATATTTGTATGAGATTGCCGTGAAAGGATTGAGAAAAATGAGGGGGAAGATTGAAAATATGAAAGAAAGTAGGGGAGAGAAGAGAATAAGAAAAAGAAGTAGTAAAAAAAAAAGAAAGCAAAACGTCTGCTGTTGAGCATGAAAAAAATAATAAAAAGAAAAAAAAAGAAAGAGAAAGGGAGGGGGGAAGCGCAGACACGCAGAATGGGAGGCAAATGAAAAAGAAAAGAAAAATAAAAAAAAGAAAGAAACAAGAAAGAAACGGAACGACAGAGGCGCAGAGGAAAGAGGAAAGAAATAAAAAAAGAAGGGAAAAAGAAAAAGAAAGAGAAGACAGACAGAGAGAGGGGGAAAAACAGACGAGAAGACAGACAGAAAAGAAGACATTCACAGACAGAATAGATTGAGGCTCGCGTCTCTCTCTCACATTCTCTGACTTGGGGCGATTATTTTCTACACCGGACGAAAGGATTTCGGGTCCAAATACCACCAGTTTGCTCAACCTTCTACCCGACGAATTTCAGAACTAATAGCAAGATGATTTCTACTCTTTCTTCTTGTGTTATTTCTTTAATTATGTTCAACTAAAGGTTTAAATCTTGGGTGATGGGGAATTCATAGTTGACTGATAATATGATTATTTTACCGGTTGTTTGAAATATTTATTTGGATTGTTCAGGTTGTTGTTTTTATTTACGCTTTTAATAAAAGCTGCAGATTTTTATTATTAGCTTTGCGAATTTCTGTCAGGATCTGACCGGTGAGTGATAGAAAGGTCATACCAGTCTGTTAATCTGTGGAAAAATTGATTAGATTAATTAATTTGACCTTCAGATGCAAGAAAAATTCTCGCGCTTAATCCTTTTATTTGTATGACATTAGTTCGTGATTCGGCCTAATGTGTTACGGATAGAAGAGCTCAATTTGACTAGGATTTAGTCTTAAAGAGATAAAAAAGAATTTTGCCAATCCAAGTCTCAATTGACCGGTGTTTAATTATACAGTCTAGCTAGCAAAGAATTCCCCTGAACCCAAGGTTCCGCTTCATTCATCTTTTTACACAATTTTATTTAATTTCCTCGCTTGCTACTTTTAGTTTAAAAACCAAAACAAACGACAACCCCCTTAATTTGTATTTTTAGGATTAGATTTAATTACTAAGTCCCCGTGGATTCGACCCCGGTAGCTTCTAGCCCACTATACTCTTTGACCGGGATTATTTGCAACCGTGGGCATTTTTAGATTTATAGATTTTCTAGGATAATTTTCTTAGTTATTTCTATTTGTCTCCAATTTTCCCGTTTGCAAATTGGCGCCGTTGCCGGGGACTTGACTTTTGTCTAGTCCTTGACTTTGGTTGTCATTTGTTTTGTTTTATTTCATTTTCTTTTTTATTCTTAGTTTATATTGTTTTCTTTGTTTTTATTATATTTTCAATTTATTTTGAGTTTATTTGTTTTCTTTAGTTTATTTTGTTTTCAATTATTTCACTATTTTTTATTGTTCTTTCTCTTACTTTATTTACTTCTAATCTCAACTCTTTGTGTGATTTTCTTTTTGTGCTATTGCAGGTACCTAGTGGATGCGGAGAACGCGTTCCTTTGGTCCTCCTGAAGCAAATTTTGATCCGGAGATTGAAAGGACTTTCCTCGAGGCTCTGAGAGCGAGAAGGCAGCTAGATTTCAACATGGCTGATAATATTCCTCAAATCGAAAATGGCCAGAATAATGCTACGATGGGTACAATCAATAGACCGCCTGCTACTCCGAGAGGGAGCCCTGTTGTTCTGCCACAGTTGACCGCTGAGTTGCTTGCTGAGTGGCAAAAGCTGAAGCCCTCACATCAATCAACTGCTGTGCGCAATCATCCAGCTGGGTGTTTCTCTGGAGCAGACCCTGCAGATGCGTTAGACCATGTGCACCGATTCTTGGTTCATCTGGACACTCTGGGTCTAGTTCCTGGTTTGGAGGAGTATGCAAGATTATGCTTATTTTCGAACAGCCTTTCAGGAGAGGCATCAAAATGGTATCATCGCTTGCCTCCAGGTATTATCACTTCTTGGGATCAGATGACAGAGAAATTTTATGAGAAGTACTTGCCTATCTCAAGGACTCGTCAGTTGATTGCTGGGTTGATGACTTTCAAGCAGTCAGGTTCTGAGACAGTCTGTGAAGCTTGGGACCGCTTCAAGGAGCTTCTACGACAGTGCCCTCACCATGGACAAGACACTACCTCTCTAGCACTTGGTTTCTTTCATGGGCTTAGAGATGAGAATAAGGGTGAGGTGCGCTCGGCCTTGGGTGGTAACCTGTTAGCTAAGAATGGTGAAGAGTTTATGGCTGCTATGGAGTCATACTGTGAGGAGCTTAGACAGTGGAGCTCCAGTGGTGGTAGAGTTTATTCTGTGGGTTCTAGTTCGTCCAGAGCTGTAGACCCTATTCTAGAGCAGATGGCTGCTAAGCAGGCTCAGACCGAGACTACCATGAGCCACATGTTGAAGATGTTGGAGCAACTCACGATGGGTAAAGCTCCTGCTCATTCTGTGAAGCAGGTATCTTCTAGCTCCAATGATTTATGTTGTTGTCAGTGTGGTGGGCCACATGAATTTGAATCATGCCCAGAGATAGCTGAGATGCGTAGAAATGAAGAAGCAAATGTTGTGGGTCAATCTTTTAATAGGCAGCCTTGGGTTCAGAATCAGCATCCGAACTTAAGGTATGGTAACCCCAACAATGCCTTGAACTCGTATCAGATGAGGCCTCAGCAGCCTACTCAGGGAGTGCCTCCTGGTTTTTCTCGGCCCTCCTACAATCAGAATCAGCAATCTCAGTTCCAACAATCAGGCCCTCCCTCTTCTTCAAATACTTCCAATCTTGCAGATTTGTTGGCTAAGTTGGAAGCCAAGCAGCAGAGTCAGTATGAGCAGCAGATGATACCAATCAGACTCTGACTGCTGGTCAGCAGAAGCTTGAGCAGCACATGGAACAACTGACTAAGTTGTTATTGAATCAAAGGACTCCTGGTTCATTACCTTCTCAAACGGATCCCAATCCAAAGGAGCAGATGAAGGTAGTGACCGTCCTAGATGTTGATGAAGCAGAGGTTTGCCAGGGAGTTAGTCTTCGAAGTGGGAAGCAGTTGATAAATAAAGATCAAGTGGCTGAGGACAGAACTGGCGAAGAGACTGGTCTTCTTTCTTCTAGCACTGGTGCACCGTCAGGGCCTCCAGCCCCTCCTGAGGTAGTTGTTGAGGAGACCCAGGCTCCTATCTCTTCTCCTTCTCATACTTTGATTGCTAAAAATTCCAATGGTAAGGTGGTTCCTAAGGAACTTCCTTTTCCTAATAGATTGAAAGAGAAAGAACTTGATGATCAATTTGGGAAATTTTTGAATGTGTTTTCTAAGCTTACTATCAATATTCCTTTGATTGATGCTATCAAGCAGATGCCTAATTATGCTCGCTTTGTGAAGGATTTGATTTCTAACAAGCGAAAGTTTAAGGAGAGTGAGATCGTTCAGCTGACAGAGACATGCTCTGCAGCCATCCAGCAGAAGCTTCCTCCAAAGTGTGGAGATCCAGGGCAGCCCATCATCCCTTGCACCATTGGAGACATGGACTGTGGTTTTGGACTCTGTGACCTTGGAGCGAGTATAAATTTGATGCCGTACTCAATGTTTAAGAAGCTTCATGCTGGTGAGCTTGTTCCTATTCATTTTAACTTGCAATTAGCTGATCGTTCTTCAATCAAACCTCGAGGTATGGTTGAGAATGTTGTGGTAGGTGTTGGTAACTTCTTCTTCCCTGCTGATTTTGTCATTCTTGATATGGATGAGGATGTTGAAGTACCATTGATTTTGGGTAGACCTTTCCTGCGAACTGCTAAAACTGTCATTGATGTTGACAAGGGAAAGATCACTCTTAAGTTTAATAATGAGGAACTTAGTTTTGATATCACTAAGATGATGAGAACAAATGCTTCTTCTCATGCTGTGCTTTCAGTTGATGTTGATTATTCTGATGATTATGATGCTTTTGTTGCTAAGAATGCTGATGACTCTTCTTTCTTGCTTGAGAATTCTGATTTGCTAGAGCAGGTGTTATGCCACTCAATTGAGGATGATAAGGAGAGCACTGAGGTAGCTACTGTTGTCCAGCATCTCAACCAGGGTCGATCTACTTTCGCCCTTATGCTCCTCCTGTGGAGCCACTGGACAGGCCTACTCAGAGGCTCGTTCCTTCAATAGAGAAGCCCCCTACTCTTGAACTCAAAACTCTCCCTTCAAATCTTAAGTATGCTTTCTTGGCAGAGGGTAGCGCCCTGCCTATTATTATTTCTTCATCTTTGTCTGTTTCGCAGGAAAGCAGACTTCTGGAGGTGCTAAGAAGGCACAAGGGAGCTTTGGGGTGGTCAGTGGCAGATATTAAAGGGATCAATCCAGGGTTCTGCACTCATAGAATTTACATGGAGGATAGTGTCAAGCCAGTGAGGCAGCCCCAGAGGAGATTGAATCCAAACTTGAAAGAAGTAGTGAAAGCTGAAGTGCTGAAGCTTCTGGATGCAGGTATCATTTACCCCATCTCCGATAGTCGTTGGGTTTCTCCTGTGCAAGTTGTTCCCAAGAAAGGGGGAATAGTTGCAGTGCCCAATGAGAAAGGTGAATTGGTGCCTCAGAGGCAAACCACTGGTTGGAGGATGTGCATCGATTACCGGCGCTTGAATGAAGCCACAAGGAAGGATCACTTCCCGCTACCGTTTATTGATCAAATGTTAGAGCGGTTAGCTGGGCAAGAGTTCTACTGCTTCCTTGATGGGTATAGTGGTTATTTTCAGATTCCCATCGCACCAGAGGATCAGGAGAAGACCACTTCACCTGTCCTTATGGTACTTTTGCCTATAGAAGGATGCCCTTTGGTCTTTGTAATGCTCCAGCCACATTTCAGCGATGTATGATGGCGATTTTTAATGATTTTATTGAGAAGAGCATAGAAGTTTTCATGGATGACTTTTCTGTGTATGGCCAGAGTTTTGATGTGTGTCTTGATCAGCTGGATCAGATACTTGGCCGATGTGAGGAGACCCATCTGGTTTTGAATTGGGAGAAGTGCCATTTCATGGTACAGGAAGGTATAGTGCTTGGTCACAGGGTCTCCAAAGATGGTATTCAGGTGGACAAGGCTAAGGTGGAGGTCATTGAGAAGTTGCCTCCTCCCACTTCAGTTAAGGGTGTTAGATCTTTTCTGGGTCACGCAGGGTTCTATAGGAGGTTCATCCAGGACTTTTCCAAAATTGCCAAGCCCTTGTCTGATCTTCTGCAGAAAGATGTGAAATTTCAGTTCTCGGAGGAGTGTTTGAAAGCTTTTCAAACTATCAAGAGTAAGCTCATTTCTGCTCCTATTGTGGTTCCTCCTGATTGGTCTCTTCCTTTTGAGATCATGACAGATGCCAGTGATTATGCTGTTGGTGCTGCACTGTCAGAGGAAGGACAAAATTCTGAGGGTTATCACTTATGCAAGTAAGACTCTATCTGAAGCTCAAAAGAATTACACCACTACTGAAAAGGAGCTACTTGCTGTGGTGTTTGCTCTTGATAAGTTCAGGTCCTATTTGCTGGGAAGTAAGGTAATTGCTCATACTGATCACTCTGCTTTGAAGTACCTATTCCAAAAGAATGATTCTAAGCCCAGACTCCTGAGATGGATCTTGCTTCTCCAAGAATTCGACTTGGAAGTTGTTGATAAGCAAGGAAAGCAGAATGGAGTTGCAGATCATCTGTCTAGGCTTGAGACTCCAGATGACGGGGTCCCCATAAATGAATTTTTCCCTGATGAGACAATCTTTGTGATTGGGAAGGTTAAAGAGCCATGGTATGCAGACCTGGCTAATTATCTTGCCTCTGGTTTGATTCCTCATGATCTAAGCTACAACCAGAGGAAGAAATTTCTGTCCGAAGCCCGTCATTATGTTTGGGAGGACCCCTATCTCTTTAGGGTGTGTGCTGATGGTTTGATTAGAAGGTGTCTTCCCGATGAAGAAGTTGAAAGTTGATTGAGTTCTGCCATTCTCGAGAGGCAGGTGGTCACCATGGTCCTACTAGGACATCTGCTAAGGTGTTAGAGTGTGGTTTCTACTGGCCCACTCTACATAAGGATGTCCACCGCTTCTGCTCTCACTGTGATAATTGCCAGAGGATGGGGAACATTTCAAGAAGGCATGAGATGCCTCAAAAGGGAATTCTTGAAGTAGAGTTGTTTGATGTTTGGGGTATTGACTTGCTGGCCCATTTCCTTCTTCTCATGGAAACCACTACATCCTTGTTGCTGTAGATTATGTTTCCAAGTGGGTCGAAGCAATCCCCTGCCCTTCTGCTGACGCTAAAACTGTGGTTAAATTTTTGAAGAAGAACATCTTTACTAGATTTGGTGTGCCCAGAGCTATCATCAGTGATGGTGGTTCTCACTTTTGCAACAGGGCCTTTGATTCCTTGATGTCTAAGTATGGGGTGACTCATAAGGTTGCTTTGCCTTATCATCCCCAAACTAATGGTCAAGCAGAAGTGAGTAACCGAGAGGCTAAAATGGATTCTTCAAAAGACAGTCAACTCCTCCAGGAAGGATTGGTCTGTCAAGCTGATGATGCTCTGTGGGCTTATAGAACTGCATTCAAGACTCCCATTGGGATGTCTCCTTTTAAGTTGGTGTATGGGAAGTCTTGTCATCTCCCAGTTGAGCTAGAGCATAAAGCTTATTGGGCTTTGAAAGCCCTCAATTTTGATCTGAATGCTGCTGGTGAGAAGCGAAATTTCAATTGTCTGAGCTGAGGAGTTAGGGAGCAAGCTTATGATAGCTCCAGGATCTACAAGGAGCGTTCTAAGAGGATTCATGACCAGATGATCCTACGGAGAGATTTTAAGGTTGGTGACTTGGTTCTCTTATATAACTCTAGACTCCGTCTCTTCCCTGGGAAGCTCAAGTCCCACTGGGCCGGCCCATTCAAGGTTGTGGGAGTCACTTCCTATGGTGCCTACGAGCTAGAGAACAAGTCCGGAGAGGTCTTCAAGGTGAATGGTGCTCGTCTGAAGAAGTACCTTGGCTCTGCTTTTGCTCAGCCTTCTGCACCTGGAGTATCCTTGATTGAGAGTTCCTCTTCTCCTACTCCTGTTTCTACTGTTGTTTCTGATGTTACTCCAGCACCGAATTCTGAATCTTTGAAGAAGCCGCGCTTGCAATGGCGTTTCCGACTGAAGAAAGCCCTTGCTAGCTGCTGTGGCGGCCCTCCTTGATGCTATCTTGTGAAGTCTAGCCAGAGACTTTAACTCCGGGCAGCTTGGTGGGAGGCAACCCACCGGTTTGTATCTCTTTTCACTTTTTTAGTTTAGTTGTTTATTTTACTATTTTCTTTTTAGTTTGTGGTGTGTTCGCTGATGTTATGCTTATTGCAAGAGCCTTGGCTCTTATTTTTCTACTGATGGTTTTGTCTGGTTCCACTTGAGTTCTTCTGGCTTTGCAGATTATATTTCTCAGCTTGCTTACTTTGTCGCTTAGCTGAACTCAAGTGTGGGGTTGGACTTGCTACACACCCTGAGCGGACTCTGGGGAGTATTCTTACCTTTTCTTCTCTTGCAAATTTTACATGCTCCCTTCTGATGTGTGTGTGCGATTTTGTTTCCCCCGTTGGATTGCTTGCGCAATTTTAATTCTTCCTAAGCAATGAGGACATTGCTTCACTCTAAGTGTGGGGTGGGGTAAGCTCCTTCGCCGCTTGTTTTTTGTGCGTCTCTAAGCTCTTTTCTCTTGCATTTGTTAAAGTCTTGCTGTGATTGCTCAACTTGGAAGGAAGCCATAGAGGAAGTTTAGTTGGTTAGCTGATCTTGGGGTGCAAAATTTTGAAAATTTTCTGGTTTTTAAATTGCTAAATTGAAGTCTTTGTTTGAAAGTGCTGAAAAGTGAGAATATTCTCCATCTGAACCTTGCTTTTAGCTTTGAGCCTTGGAATGAACTGGATTGAAATGGTTGGAAAAGAACAAGGCAAGGTACTCCGCTGATCCTAAGCATGCTAATTTTAATTCTGATCCAAATCAGGCCTCGTCCACTTGGTTATTAAGTCCTTTGGGGTGCTTTATCACCTAGCTACCTAAGGTCCTTGTGATCTGGGATAGTTGACCCAAAGCCGCTACATGGGTGGAGAGAAAAGTCTGTGGTGAAAGAAATTGAAAGCGCTTTAATTGAAATATTTATGTAAATGCTATGCTAAGTACAGATTAATTTCTCTTTTGGATCAAGAGTATGTGGCATTGAAAGGATATGATGGAATATGATCTTACTTCATGCCCCTTGTCGTTTCTATGGATTGTGAAGGAAAAAGGTGGATTGGCTCAAGGTTAAAGGCAAGAATCTTATGGTTTGTTTCTCATTTGTTAGCTCCGAATGACTTCATGTTTTTGGAAAGAATAAATTGTTTTGAATAGTTTGAATTGCCCCCTTGATTGGTAAAGCTAGCAATTCCTTTCTTCTGTGCTCTTCCTTTCCGTTGAGTTCCATTAGCTCGGTTCTACTTGTGCTTGAGAGTTTTGCTTGGGGACAAGCAAAAGGCTAAGTGTGGGGTGATTTGATAAGTGTGAAATTGATATGTTTTATAGGTGCTAAATTCTTATTTATGCAACTTTTTATGTGCTTTTTCACACTTATCCTATGCTTTTCATGACTCTTATTTGGGCAAGAACTGATGCTAATTTATATGTTTAAAGCAGGAAATGATGGTAAAATGCATAGATCTCCTCACAAGCTTTCCAACGCCACAAACGGGGAACAAATCGGAGCTAATATGAAGAATTTAGACCCTGTCAAAGTTGTGTCCGGTGCGATATACATTTATATATGTATATATATTTGTATGAGATTGCCGTGAAAGGATTGAGAAAAATGAGGGGGAAGATTGAAAATAAAGAAAGTAGGGGAGAGAAGAGAATAAGAAAAAGAAGTAGTAAAAAAAAAGAAAGCAAAACGTCTGCTGTTGAGCATGAAAAAATAATAAAAAGAAAAAAAAAAAAAGAAAGAGAAAGGAGGGGGGAAGCGCAGACACGCAGAATGGGAGGCAAATGAAAAGAAAAGAAAAAAAAAAAAAAAGAAAGAAACAAGAAAGAAACGGAACGACAGAGGCGCAGAGGAAAAGAGGAAAGAGAAAGAAATAAAAAAGAAGGGAAAAGAAAAAGAAAGAGAAGACAGACAGAGAGAGAGGGGGGAAAAACAGACGAGAAGACAGACAGAAAAGAAGACATTCACAGACAAATAGATTGAGGCTCGCGTCTCTCTCTCACATTCTCTGACTTGGGGCGATTATTTTCTACAGGACGAAAGGATTTCGGGTCCAAATACCACCAGTTTGTTCAACCTTCTACCCGACGAATTTCAGAACTAATAGCAAGATGATTTCTACTTTTCTTCTTGTGTTATTTCTTTAATTATGTTCAACTAAAGGTTTAAATCTTGGGTGATGGGGAATTCATAGTTGACTGATAATATGATTATTTTACCGGTTGTTTGAAATATTTATTTGGATTGTTCAGGTTGTTGTTTTTATTTACGCTTTTAATAAAAGCTGCAGATTTTTATTATTAGCTTTTGCGAATTTCTGTCAGGATCTGACCGGTGAGTGATAGAAAGGTCATACCAGTCTGTTAATCTGTGGAAAAATTGATTAGATTAATTAATTTGACCTTCAGATGCAAGAAAAATTCTCGCGCTTAATCCTTTTATTTGTATGACATTAGTTCGTGATTCGGCCTAATGTGTTACGGATAGAAGAGCTCAATTTGACTAGGATTTAGTCTTAAAGAGATAAAAAAGAATTTTGCCAATCCAAGTCTCAATTGACCGGTGTTTAATTATACAGTCTAGCTAGCAAAGAATTCCCCTGAACCCAAGGTTCCGCTTCATTCATCTTTTTACACAATTTTATTTAATTTCCTCGCTTGCTACTTTTAGTTTAAAAACCAAAACAAACAACAACCCCCTTAATTTGTTATTTTCTAGGATTAGATTTAATTACTAAGTCCCCGTGGATTCGACCCCGGTAGCTTCTAGTCCACTATACTCTTTGACCGGGATTTATTTTTGCAACCCGTGGGCATTTTTAGATTTATAGATTTTCTAGGATAATTTTCTTAGTTATTTCTATTTGTCTCCAATTTTCCCGTTTGCAGAGCTCAATCTGCAACAAAGAGAAGGGGTGAGCTAAACAGCCCAGCAAGCAGAAGACTTCCTCAAGGAAGCCCACTCAAAACAGAAGCAGAAGAATAACTTATAAACAGAGGAGAAGGCGGAATCATTGTAAACCGTCAGAAAGGAAACGCAAAACAGAAGCAGAGCATACATCACTTCAAATCATAGTCAGACTTTCAGAACAGATACAGAAGAGTGGGACACTAGTAACCAGCTAACACAACAGAAGGACTCACATAATGTCCTATGGATCCGAAGATCCCACAACAGAAGCCGTAGAGACAGCTAACAGACCCGTCGGTCAAATAACATCCTAAGGGAGACCCTAAGGAGTATAAACAGAAGGAATTCCTGTACAGCATGCTACGGGACAGCCCGACCCGACCATCCAAGGCTCAGAAGCAAAGTAACTAGGTCCCAAAACCAAAAGCTCACAAAACAGATCTTAAGTGCATGGAAATGCATATAAACAGCATAAGAAGCTTGTTCACAGATAGGGGAATCCAACCCCGCAAACGGAACTCAAAACGGAGCTAAAACAGAGAAGTTATGCTCAAAACAGTGGCATGTCCGAACTTGCGTCCGACCCTGCAAGTTCGGATAGAGGCCGAGAATCAGAGGTTGGGAAAACGTCGATGTCCGAACTTACGTCCGGACGTCTAAGTTCGGACGTAAGTCGAAAGGCAAAAGCCAGAGCAAACCTTGTGTCCGAACTTGCGTCCAACCCTGCAAGTTCGGACACATGACGAAACTCTTTTCCGAAAACCGTCCTCGCATCGAGTCCGAACTTACATGTCCGGACCGATGTTCGGACACTTCAAAATCCCGAAAATTAAGATGCGCCCGAAGCACTGTCCGAACCTACATGTTCGGACACAAGTCCAAACGGGGCAAAACTGGCGAAAATCAGAAGGAACAGACGCGCAGAGAACCACCAAAATCAACACAAACTCACCCAAAATCCACAGAATTGTAAATCAGTTCCCTCGGGGGTTTAGCCAATCGACTAACAACGCAAAACGAGAAGAAATCACACAAGCAACACACCAAAACAGATCCGAAAACAGAAATCAAAAGCAATCCCCGAGGGTGAGCAGACAACCCCGATTCCATCCCCCACTTACTTGAATTCGCAGAGAAGATTGCACCGGTCTGAAGCAGAGCGGGGACCCGACACACAGCAACCCCGAACAGCACAATCAGCCACTGAATTCAGCACAACCGAGCACCCAAAAATCAGAAAACTGCACTCTCCGAAACAGCCACAACACAACTACCGAAAACACAAAATTCACCAACCTGAACACGCAGAGGAGTGAGCCGAACAGCAGCAGTAGAAATCGACGCAGAAATCTGACAGAAGCAGCAACAATTCTCACCAGAATTCACCAAGCACACAAGGGGGAGAAGAGAGGAAGAACGTAGAAACTACCGAGAGAAAGAGCGCGGTCTTCAGAATAGATCGTGAATTGTAAATACAAAATAAAAGACTTATCTTCCTTAATAAGTCTTACCAAAATAAAAGAGAGGGGAAAGACCTCCTTGCCCCCATCTTTTAATTCAATGCCTCCGACGTCCCCTCTACAAAACAAAGCACACATAGCATAACTTAAATTAATAACATTGTTATGTCATGAAATCTGAAAAACGAAAATACGGAGTATTACATCACTCCCTCCTTAAAAGGAATTTCGTCCTCGAAATTCAACATACCTCACTGCTCGAAGAGGGAAGGGAACTTGGCACGCAGCTCTTCCTCGAGTTCCCACGTCGCCTCACGCTCAGACTGATCAGACCACTGCACCTTAACCATAGGCAGTGTCTTGCTACGAAGCCGATGAACATCCCGTGCTAAAATACGAACCGGAGCCGCCTCATAAGTGAAATCATCTCGGAGTCGGAGCTGACCATAGTCAATCACATGCGAAGGATCGTGCAGATACTTCCTGAGCATCGACACATGGAACACATCATGCACCCCTGCTAGAGCTGGTGGCAATGCCAATCTGTAAGCCACCGGCCCAACCTTCTCCAGCACCTCAAAAGGCCCTACGAACCGAGGACTCAGCTTGCCTCGCTTACCAAAACGAACAACACCCCGAACTGGAGAAATCTTCAGATACACGTGGTCCCCAACCTGAAACTCAAGCGGACGGCGCCTCTGATCTGCATAACTCTTCTGTCGGCTCTAGACAACCAACAGACGCTCCCTGATAGTCTTGACTTTGTCCACAGCTCCCTGCACCAACTCAGGGCCCACAATCGCCCTCTCTCGCAGATCATCCCAACAAATGGGAGATCTACAGCGCCTACCATACAGCGCCTCAAATGGGGCCATCCCAATACTCGATTGGAAGCTATTATTGTAGGCGAACTCAATCAATGTCACATGCTGATCCCAGCTCCCTCCAAAATCAAGCACACAAGCTCTCAACATATCCTCCAAAATCTGATTCGTCCTCTCTGTCTGCCCATCGGTCTGAGGATGATATGCCGAACTGAAGGCCAAATTCGTCCCCAACGCCTTATGCAGGCTCCGCCAGAAGCGAGATACAAATCTCGGATCTCTGTCCGAAATGATCGTCGCCGGCACACCGTGCAACCTCACAATCTCATCAACATACAGCCGAGCCAGGCGCTCAAGGCTGAAAGTCTTCCTCACCGGCAAGAAATGGGCTGACTTCGTCAACCGGTCCACAATCACCCACAGCGCATCGTACCCAGAAGATGTCCTAGGAAGCCCACAATAAAGTCTATACAACGCTCTCCCACTTCCACTCAGGAATGGGAAGGGGCTGCAGAAGACCGCAGGCCGCTGATGCTCAGCCTTCACCTGTTGACAGGTTTGGCAACGAGCTACAAAATCAGAAATCTCCCTCTTCATATTCGCCCACCAGAAAGACTCTCTGAGGTCCCGGTACATCTTCACCCCTCCTGGGTGTACCGAATAAGGAGCTCCATGAGCCTCCTGCATAATCTCTCGCCTAAGGTCGCCTCCACTAGGCACACAAACTCTGCCTCTAAAGCGTAGGCAGTCGTCGCTGGACACAGAGAACTCTGACTCCTGACCATCTGACAACTTCTCCCTGACCTTACACAACTCAGCATCAGACTTCTGACCATCTGTAATCCGCTCAATCAGTGTAGGCTGGACCTGAATAGAAGCAATCATCCCAGCACTGTCGGACCTGACAACCCAAACCCCCATACGCTGAAGCTCAATAGCTGACCTCTGAACTCCTGACAAAGAACAAGCAAGCCCAGGAGCACCCCTACGGCTCAAGGCATCTGCCACCACATTCGCTCTACCCGGATGATAGAGGATCTCCAGGTCGTAATCGTGCAGAAGCTCCAACCAACGCCGCTGTCTCAAATTCAATTCCTTCTGCGTGAACAGATATTTGAGACTCTTGTGATCCGTGTAGACCTTACACGTCACCCCATACAAATAGTGCCGCCAGATCTTCAATGCGAAGACCACAGCAGCTAACTCCAAATCGTGGGTAGGATAATTCTTCTCATACGGCTTCAACTGGCGTGACCCATAAGCTACCACCTTTCCCTGCTGCATCAGAACACAACCCAGCCCTCTGTGGGAAGCGTCACAGAACACCTCAAAGCCATCTGTCCCAGAAGGCAACGTCAAAATCGGAGCCGAAGTCAACCTCTTCTTCAGCTCCTGGAAACTCTCCTGACACGCCTCACTCCAATCAAACTTGACATCCTTCCTAAGAAGACGAGTCAAGGGGGATACGATCTTAGAGAAGCCCTCCACGAACTTCCTATAGTACCCAGCCAATCCTAGAAAACTGCGCACCTCAGACACACTAGTGGGCTTCGCTCACTCCATAACCGCCTTAATTCTGGGTCCACTGAAATGCCATCCTTCGAAACCACGTGGCCAAGGAACAAACTATCCAACCAGAATTCACACTTCTTCAACTTGGCATACAACTCCTTCTCCTTCAACGTCTGCAGAACCATCCTCAGATGCTCCTCATGCTCCTCAGCACTCTTGGAGTACACCAAGATATCGTCAATAAAAACAACTACGAAAGAATCTAAGAAGGGTTTAAAAACTCTGTTCATCATATCCATGAAGAACGACGGGGCATTGGTCAAACCAAAAGGCATGACCAAGAACTCATAATGCCCATATCGGGTCCTAAAAGCAGACTTAGGCACATCCTCGGCCTTAATCTTCAACTGATGATATCCATAACGCAAGTCGATCTTCGAGAAGACTGTCGCTCCCGCTAACTGGTCGAAGAGGTCATCAATGCGGGGAAGAGGATACCGATTCTTGATGGTAACCTTATTCAATTCTATGTAGTCGATACACAATCTGAAGGAGTCGTCCTTCTTCTTCACAAATAACACCGGTGCTCCCCATGGAGACACACTAGGGCGGATAAAACCCTTATCCAGAAGATCCTGCAGCTGCACCTTCAACCTTAAGCTCTGCCGGACTCATGCGATAGGGAGCCTTAGAGATAGGCTGAGTCCCTGGCGCTAACTCGATAGAGAACTCCACCTCACGATCAGGTGGCAGCCCTGGCACATCGTACTGGAACACCTCGTGGAAAACTCACACACAATGGGGATATCCTCCAACTGGGATCCTCCTTAACCTCAGGTACAAAGCAGAGAAAACCCTGGCAGCCCTTCCTCAAGGAACGGACTGCCTGCATAGCAGACACCAACACAGGAGCACAGGGAATGGAGTTCACCCCACAAAAGCAAAACGAGTCTCACCCGGTTATCAAACACAACCTTCCTAGCTGCACAATCTATATGGGCATGGTGCTCTGCTAGCCAGTCCATGCCCAAAATCACATCGAAGCAGGACATACTCATAGGAATCAAATAGCAGGTAAGGTCCTATCCATGATCACTACTGGACTAGACTTGCATAAGAACTAAGCACACAAGCAGGCACGCCACTCAACGGGCTAGAAATACACAGATCCACATCACAGGACACAGCAGATAACCCGAGGACTACCCACTAAATCAGCAGACACAAAGGAGTGGGTAGCTCCTGATCAAACAAAACAGAAAAACTAGCTGAGAAGAGATCTGAAGTATACCTGACACTACTCTGTCTGAGCCACGGTCACGCCACCAGCTAGCGCATAAACACACGTGCCTGGGTCTGGGACTTCTTCTGGTCAGCCTTCTGCCCGGACCCTGAACCAGCACCACGACTCTCAGAAACCACCTGATACCTCCACTCTAGCCTGTGGACCACTGGGCAATGCGATGGTCTAGCGAACCACACTTGAAGCACGCCCCGGAATTGTAGCACTCCCGTCCTGGGTGGAAAACGATCACACAGCACACTTCTCCACAGCAGGAGATGCTGATGAAGAAGAACCCGGTTCCCTCTATACTTCTTCTTCTGAGGAAGAAGGACTGCTCACGCCTCTCGGACTCCTCCACACGACCCTTCCTCTTCTGGTCTTTGCCCTTATCGGCCTAGTCCTTCTTCTCATACCGTGCCTAGCTTGCAGCTCAGACTCCACTACAACTCCCATCAGCCACATCCCTGAAGGTCTTGTGGTGAAAAGGTGCCACAACAGCTCGAATATCACCATCAAACCAGCCTCAAACTTCCTAGCCTTCCGGTTTCATCCGGTCAGGCACGAACTTAGAAAGGGATATAAACTTACGCACGTACTAATCACTGTCATCTCCTTCGTATGACGAAGCCTCCAATACTACCACTTCTGATCCCTGAAGACATCGGATAGAGTACTGCTGATTGAAGCAGCCCCTGAACTGCTCCATGTCCATGGGTGGGGGTACTTCCCTTCACTGTCTTACCCCACTCCTTCGCCTCAGATGAAAACATGAAAAGTAGCGAATCCAACCTTCTGATCCTACCTCACATCCCATGACCCTCAGCAAATCCTCAATCGCAGTGAAAGTGGCTAGCCTCCTGTGGGTCGCACTAGCATCAAAAGAAGGCGGCTTCAGCTTCAGGAAACTCCTGAAGCGCCTTCACATTGCTGCCCCCGCGTTACCGGCTCCTGTCGCCTGGCCAGCAGTGGTCCTACGGTCTGTAGCACCTGAGGATCCCCTGAGTTGCTATGACCACTCTTCAAATCCACAATATTGCAATGTCCCCCGAGGAGCTTGCTGAGCTTCACCACGTCCTGCACGTCGGGAGGCATACTGAAGATAAAACACCAAGATTGATCGGAAACCATCAAGCATCAAATAGTAGACCTTTCAGACACCCACGCATGCAGACAAAACCCACAAACACCAAGAACGAGCAACTGGCTGATACCACTAAATGTAACGACCCCAAAACCGGCCTAGGAGTTAGGGCCGTTACACGCGTGAGTCTACTACCTAAACGTCGCAAGGCTCTAGCGAAAACAATTCCCAAAATAAATAACGAACTTGTATAAATACCAAAAGAGTTTACAAGACCCAAATACTTAATAATCAAATACAACGGAAGGTCCGGAGGCTACTCAAAAGCTTTAACGCGTCCAACGCGCATAGTAAATAAAGTCTAAAGAAGCATAAAGTAAACAAAGCTCCAGAAGGGGACAAGAGAGAAGATCCCACGAGCTCAATCTGCAACAAAGAGAAGGGGTGAGCTAAACAGCCCAGCAAGCAGAAGACTTCCTCAAGGAAGCCCACTCAAAACATAAGCAGAAGAATAACTTATAAACAGAGGAGAAGGCGGAATCATTGTAAACCGTCAGAAAGGAAACACAAAACAGAAGCAGAGCAGACATCACTTCAAATCATAGTCGGACTTTCAGAACAGATACAGAAGAGTGGGACACTAGTAACCAGCTAACACAACAAAAGGACTCACATAATGTCCTATGGATCCGAAGATCCCACAACAGAAGCCGTAGAGACAGCTAACAGACCCGTCGGTCAAATAACGTCCTAAGGAGACCCTAAGGAGTATAAACAGAAGGAATCCTTCCTCGCAGCATGCTACGGGACAGCCCGACCCGACCATCCAAGGCTCAGAAGCAAAGTAACTAGGTCCCAAAACCAAAAGCTCACAAAACAGATCTTAAGTGCATGGAAATGCATATAAACAGCATAAGAAGCTTGTTCACAAATAGGGGAATCCAACCCCGCAAACGGAACTCAAAACGGAGCTAAAACAGAGAAGTTATGCTCAAAACAGTGGCATGTCCGAACTTGCGTCCGACCCTGCAAGTTCGGACACATGACGAAACTCTTTTCCGAAAACCGTCCTCGCATCGAGTCCGAACTTACATGTCCGGACTGATGTTCGGACACTTCAAAATCCCAAAAATTAAGACGCGCCCGAAGCACTGTCCGAACCTACATGTTCGGACACAAGTCCAGACGGGGCAAAACTGGCGAAAATCAGAAGGAACAGACGTGCAGAGAACCACCAAAATCAACACAAACTCACCCAAAATCCACAGAATTGTAAATCAGTTCCCTCGGGGGTTTAGCCAATCGACTAACAACGCAAAACGAGAAGAAATCACACAAGCAACACACCAAAACAGATCCGAAAACAGAAATCAAAAGCAATCCCCGAGGGTGAGCAGACAACCCCGATTCCATCCCCCACTTACTTGAATTCGCAGAGAAGATTGCACCGGTCTGAAGCAGAGCGGGGACCCGACACACCAACCCGACAGAACAATCAGCCACTGAATTCACACAAACGAGCACCCAAAAATCAGAAAACTGCACTCTCCGAAACAGCCACAACACAACTACTACCGAAAACACAAATTCACCAACCTGAACACGCAGAGGAGTGAGCCGAACAGCAGCAGCAGAAATCGACGCAGAAATCTGACAGAAGCAGCAACAATTCTCACCAGAATTCACCAAGCACACAAGGGGGAGAAGATAGGAAGAACGTAGAAACTGCCGAGAGAAAGAGCGCGGTCTTCAGAATAGATCGTGAATTGTAAATACAAAATAAACGACTTATCTTCCTTAATAAGTCTTACCAAAATAAAAGAGAGGGGAAAGACCTCCTTGCCCCCATCTTTTAATTCAATGCCTCCGACGTCCCCTCTACTAAATAAAGCACACATAGCATAACTTAAATTAATAACATTGTTATGTCATGAAATCTGAAAAACGAAAATACGGAGTATTACAATTCCCCTTCGGACTTCTCACCGGACCCCGTAGGGCAGACCAGCGGGAGGTCGCTGTCTTTCTACCAAGTCTCAGGGAAGGGTGAGAAATCCCTCTCCGTCTCGAAATCAACCGCGCCACCCTGAATGGGAAGCCAGTGCTCTTTGTAGACGACCGAGAATCCCATCGGTGATTCTTCCTCTGAAAACCGCATGTAGAAAAATCCCGCCGCCTCGAACAGTCTGAACTCCGCCTAAGCACACGCGAAAGGCACCTCCTCTGCCTCCGTAGCATCTCCCCTCCTCTTCAACTCTTGCGCAAACCTCAACTGCTCCGGCGCTCTCGACCCCTCCGACTTTGCCTCTTCTCCTGGTTGCGATCTCGCCGTCTCGAACGTTCTGGACTCCGTCTTGGCACACGCGAAAGACACCTCCTCTGCCTCCTTAATTTTTCACGACCTCTCCAACTCTCGCACAAACTTTGACTCCTCGACTTCTCATGGTTGCGATCTCTCCGCTCCTCTGTCATTATAGTTGATCGTTCTTAGGACCTCGGTATTGATACCTAACCCCTTGAGTAGCTCATCAACGTGGACAATTTATCTTGTCTTTAATCATCACCAAAGATAATTATCTTAACTCACCTTTGTGACCAAAACTACAGAGAGTGATTATTTGTCTTAAAAAAATAAGAAATATTGTCTTAATAGGTAATGTCAATTGGACAATTACAAGTTTTCACCCCCAAAACTTTCTTTTTTTTTTGTCTCCGGCCGGGGACAAACTTGGGAGCAATTTTTGATTATATAGACTATGGCCCAGTTCGTGAGTGGGTTTATGCAACCCATAATACATTTTTCAAATGACTTAAACTATTATTTATTTCAGTCTGTTCTCTACCCTTACCTGTACTCCACGTACTTCAACCCATACCAACATTATTGTTTTTGTGATAGATGGTTACCAAACTACCGTAAATTGCTTTTGTAATACCAATATATTTCACTGTGATGCATCAATTATATTAGTAAATATTATTTTAATTAAATAATTATTAATATGTATTATATATATTTTATGTTACACATTATTTATTAGTTATATGAGAATGAATACATATGTTATATATATATATATATATAATTATGATATATAAATATTAGTAAATATTATTTTAATATTAAATAGTTGGTAATATTTATAGACATTTTATGTTACACATTATTTATTAGTTATATGAATATGAATACATATATTATATATGTAATTATGATATATAAATATTAGTAAATATTATTTTACTTAAATAATTAGCAATATATTTATTGTAGAAATATTACGTTGAACATTATTTATTATTTATATGATTATGAATACATATGTGATATATGTAATTGTGAATTGACAAAAAAAATAACAGTTTGGTACATCAGTAAATACGAAGTTATGCATATATATACGTTATATGAAGTTATGATATATAAACATAAGTAAATATTATTTTAATTAAACAGTTGGTAGACATTTTATGTTATACATTACTTATTAGTAATATGAAAATGAATACATATGTTATATATGTAATTATGATATATAAATATTAGTAAATATTGTTTTTTAACATATTTTTAAATTGTACTATAGTATTTATAACATATTAATATGTATATAAATTTACTTATTAATCTAATTATACATTAAACTGTTAAAATAAGCTTAGCAACGACAAACACGTTATAAGATTATTTGCAATAAACTAATGTCATTTTAAACTAATTATATCAGCTTACTTAATCAGTCATCAGCTATCACTATCAACTAGCTATTTCACGAACTAGGGTAATCTTTTTATCGATTACAGTAAGAAAAATTGCCCGGATATATATAAGCAGTAGTTCGTACTTTTTGCATCATAAACTGATACTACCTCCGTCCCACTTTCATCTTCCTGTTTACTTTTTGGCACGCTTTTCCACTTTAATATTAAACATATAAGATAAAATAAATTTTATAAAATAAATTTTTATAACATATAGTTTTTTACATGAGGATTCCATTACAAAAATTAGATTTGTAAAATTATATCATCTTATATGTTAAATATTGAAGTCAAACGACATGTTCAAATAGTAAACCAGACAGTCAATAAGGGACGGAGGGAGTATATGAGTTTATGGTATTATAACACAATATATTCATACTGACATTCTGATTTGCTGGTATTTCCGGTTCCATAACGGATACAAATGTAAGCCAGCCAAAAATGTACTTTACTGGTTTCCAGCTAAGCGAACAGTTTCACCAATGAAATTATACTCGGTAAGCAGATAGATTAGAATTTACCGTTAATTTTATTCAGCACAACCAACTTGATTTACAGTCAGCCATAGTACGAAGTTCCCAGTAAAGCAATATGGCGAACTACAAAACTGCTATCAATAGGAAAAGAGTGCAAAATGATTAACACGTCTTAGGAATGACAGCATTTACGTGCTCACTATGTGGTGAAGAGGAATGACAGCATATGGGCTTACAAATGGCAAAAAGTTTTGCCAGAAAAGATGAACCATAAGCGCAAGCTATCTAGCAATGGAATCCATCAAGAGTAACCATCAAAATCATACTCCTGAAACAAGGATCCAAAGGCAAATTAATACATCCAAATCTGCTGAGTCTGCATTACTAAGGGCCCAAAAGGGTATTCATTAACTAATGCCGATGTAGGACTTGTCTGGGTCGCAATCAGCTGGTGGTTAGTCTCTCAGACCAGCAATTAGTAGTTTTTGCTCTGTCAGAAGCAGCGTTAATTTCTGGTTTCTATTGATGTGTGGGTAGCTATATTCGGATAAATCCCATAACGTAAGACCATTTCCACCAGTTTTCCATCTAGAGCTGGATATCAGTTTCGAAAGAAGAGAAATCAAATTGAGCAAAATATGGGTTCCGCATCATCCAACCATAACTCAAAAGTAAAGCCAAGTGTACATATATATCCACCATTGTCAGCACCTATCAGGAAACAACTTACAAGAATAAGAAGCCACAATGGTAAGCAGTGATATAAACCTTAAAAGTTAACTAATAACACCTCTTTTCCATTTGAGGATGAAAGTCCCTGATGATGCGGATATGATACGAATGCTGAAAGCAGGCACTGAGTAATACATGAGCAGCAACTGGTGTATAAAATGGCATGTTACCTTAACTGAGACCATCCATTGGTCCTTACATTTTCACAAAGCCTCAGAATTGCCGCCACAATACATGCAAAATATGTCCCCAAACTCTGGCGATGGTGCAAAGAGCTTGGACACTAATGGATCGGTGTATGATAGAGCTAAAGAAATTAGAGAATTTGAAGCCAGAAAAACCGGCGTGAAGGGGCTCGTGGATGATGGTATCACCCAGATTCCTAACCTTTTCAAACTTCCTCCTGAGTATCTCCCTGAAAAGACCCAGACACCTAGGAAGAGCACCACTAGGTACCAACCACCTGTCATTGACCTCCAATGGCTAAAGACTGAAAAACGCCCAGAGTTGATCAAACAGGCCCGCCAAGCACTTCAGGAATGGGGCATGTTCAGTATGTTGAACCATGGAGTACCATTGACCACGATGAACAACATGTTGGAAGCTACTATACGTTTCCATGAGCAGCCAAAGGAGAAGAAGATAGCACTATACTGCCGTGATGATTATAAGAGGGCCTTGTTCTCCACAACAGCTGTCCAAGAGCTTTACATATGGAAGGATACAATTACATATCATTTTGAGGGGAGCCCCAAATCAAACACTGACGTCCCTGTTATTTGCCGGTATGTATGTGACAAGTCAAGGGTCTTTTAATATCATCAAAGGACTGAAAGCTTCTTTAGTATATTTTGATATCCTACCTAAAACATGCTAGGTTCTTGATATTGCAGGGAGGCAGTGTATGAATATGTGGAACAGTTCATGAAACTAAGTAATAACTTAACTGAGTTATTCTCTGAGGTTCTAGGAGTGGGGAGTAACGACCTAGAGAAGATTGGGTTTCAGGAAGCCCTGAGATTTGGAGCCAACTATTATCCAGCTTGCCCTGAGCCAGACTTAACGATGGGGCTGTTTGGCCATACAGATCCCTTTTTCCTAACTGTACTCCTGCAAGACAAGACAGGAGGGCTACAAGTCCTTCATCAGGAAGAATGGTTAGATTTGCCTCCCCATGAAGGAGCCCTCGCAGTATTTGTTTCTGATATGCTACAGGTAAAGCATTCAAATCACTAATAATATTTGAAGGGATATTTCAAGTGACAAGGGTTTTAGTTCTGACGTTCCCTTCTACAGATGATAAGCAATGACACATTCAGAAGTGTTAAACATAGGGTTTTG
The DNA here is from genome assembly GCA_023374045.1 of Limonium bicolor. Taxonomy (NCBI): domain Eukaryota; kingdom Viridiplantae; phylum Streptophyta; class Magnoliopsida; order Caryophyllales; family Plumbaginaceae; genus Limonium; species Limonium bicolor. Next base: position 62,176,003 of record CM041778.1, on the reverse strand, counting down.
GCTCAAGAGTATGGGCCCCGGGTGTCAGTGTCATGCACCTTCCTCCGCAGCATCGAAAAGTGGGAAGAGAAAGTAGGAGTCATGAATGAGTTTATATCAGAGAGTAAACCTCCGCTGTACAAGGCAACCAGCACATCTGATTATCTCAAAGTATACAGGGCACACAAAGTCCAAGGACCTAAAGCTCTTGCACAGAGAAGGCAAAACATATGACCGGTTACTGTGAGAAATCAAATAAATCAAGTGGCTGTTATATCCATTTATATTGTAACAAAATAAAATAAGAGATCCCAGGTTTCTTAAGTACTCGTAAAGGTAGATATTGCAGAGCTTCTATATGTAGAAACAATACACTTCTGGATAATGTACAACAAATAATTAGTCATTTTGAACTGCCACATCCGTCTTTGTAGGCATATTTACTGTCCAGATAATTACAAACTCATCTATTTATCATGCTATGCCCAGCTAAGTACATCTTTTTGTTATACATAATGGGCATTCCTAATGGATCTCGGAAACAAGCATATAAACTTTGATTTTTAAATCTAAATTTAGGCTTGTATCTAGTTATATACGAAGGATCATAAGATACCCAGAAAACTATTCAACCTAAGAGTATACAATGTCGTTCTAATTACACGATTGGCACATGCTTGTGATGTGAAAAGGAGGTCCTGAAGGATCCTAGTCTTCCTTTGCCACACTTTGTACACAAGCGTGATGAACACTAAAGAATTTCACCAATTCGTTTCTACACGTCTTCCACTTACAGCAATAAAGCCAATGGGTCAAGTTTGGGCGAGCCTCATCAGCATGCAGTATTCACATTGCTCTACTTGAAAGTCTCGGAATTAGGATAAAGCAATCAATTATTCGCTTTTCCAGGATGAACGTTTTACCTTTCTTACCCCATTAGAATTCTTATATAGGTCATAGTATGACGAAGTAAATAAAGTTATGAACATGCACATAAGCACTACCAGCAGGGACGGCATACCACAAGCTATTGTAAGAGTTCTTACTCCGCAAAGCATCTATCTCAGCGTCTGGATCATTGTAAGTGTCCCTAACCCTCACCATACGTTTCTCTAGTTCCTTCTTCCTCTTTCCTTGTCCATCTATAAGAGCTCCGTTTGTGCAGTCGCAAGCCCATGGGTTTTGTTCATGCAGCTCCTGCTGTGGATGTATCGAAGCAGTGGTGACATAATGCAGCATGTCCTTCAATGCATCACCAACTTCAAGGGTTCGTTTTACAGTTGAGATGACTGATTCATAGATCTTATCCAAACTTAATTGTATTAGTCTATCTGATTTCACATCAACTGTCTCTAGCTTGCCTTAGCAAACTCAGCCAATTTCTTCAAACCATTCACCAGACTCTCCACCTGTACTCTAAAAGGCACTAGAACAATACAATTCAAGAGTTTTGAGGTCAGTTTGGACCAAAAGAGAGAAAAAGGAAACATAAAATTCAGCATATAATAAATAGACAAGCGCTTGGTAAAGGGTGAAAAACCACTTTACTATGACCGATGGAAAGTGGAGTGGACACATCCAACAAACAAGGACGGTTTTGAACGATCGCGTGGAGAGAACGAAGAGAAGCAAGGTTACAGAGATCGTAATGAATCGAGAGGCGATGAATTGGGGAGGTGATTCATATTGTTGTTAGGGTTTAATGTCACTCTATATGTACAATATGATTGAGGATTGGGATCTACACACTCAAGTATTGTTGAGATATAAAATCTCTTGTATCTTATTTGTCAATAATAGATCACACTGTAATGGTACATCTCCAATGTCTAGTTGCGTTTCCTTATATGTACCTCATCGTGCTAGCTTCTGTATTAGTGAAGGATAATACTCTCTGTGAGTTTGTCAATAATAGATTCCGATTCTCGTTTTGCCTTTCGTTATGGTATTAAAGCCAGCATTAATCCTACCTCTCTTAACTTTCTTCCATCTCCTCTAACCATGGCGATCTTCGTCGCGCTCAAAACCTAGAATATCATGAGCGACTAAGAGAAAGGCGCTAGGGTTTCCGACAAACTTAAATCGTCCACGATAATTGATACAAATGATCCGCTTTATCTCCACGCTAGTGATACTCCTTCGATGATCGATGGTTCTAGGATCGATCTTCAAAGGCGAGCGCTTTGCTGTATGGAAAATGTAGGTCATTGTCGCTCTTAAGGAAAAAACAAATTCGGCATTCTCGATCGAAGCCACAACCTCCTACCTCCTAATTGTTACAGATTGTGTAACAGTGTCAACGCACAGACAAGAATAGAACAGAATGAGGTGGATGAAGAGTACTAATGTTCAACACCAAAACTCACCAGTCTTGCAGACCGTAAATGAGTGAATTGGCATAAGCTAGAAAGGATAGACAGACGGATGGAGAGAAGATGAATATGAGAGTGTTTATTATCTGTTTTTCAATGTAATAGTAGTTGCTCTTATATACTCCCTCCGTCCCACCTTGACCGTCCTATTTACTATTTGGACATGTCGTTTGACTTCAATTTTTAACATATAAGATAAATTAATTTTGAAAATTTAAGTTTTGCATATGATTCCTTACATGATAAACTATATAATACAAAATTTAGTTTTATAAAATTATTTTACCTTATATGTTTAATATTGAGGTGGAAAAACGTGCCAAAAAGCAAACAGGACACTTATGACGGGACGGAGGTAGTATGAGTTGTACAGACAACTAACAACTCTTAACAACTAAAAGAATGTATAAATGCTGTTACAACTAATCAGAATGTATAAATGTTTGTTACATTGTTGTATAATAGGAGTATAACTAAAGAGACTAGTAATATGGCTCAGCCCAGTATAAATGTAAATAAGGAAATAGGCCCAAACATATATGTGTAATCTGTAACACTAAAACCCTACTACTTTAAGTATAAATAGACTACTCACTGTAGCCGTCATTAATACAGTTTATTCATTCTCTTGTTTCTCTCGACATACTATAAAATCTCTTAATGGTATCAGAGCCTTCAAGGCGTTTTTCTTTTGTCAATCATCATCAATAATGTCTTCAGCTGCTTCTGGATCAGAAGGATCAATTGGCTCCACCAATTCAGGATCTCTTAACGCAGCAAATTCAGTCACCATGTCGTCTCTGATATCACCGATGTCCAACTTCATCAAGTTGACATCTGAGAACTACCCAACTTGGAGGAAGCAGGTGGAGCTCTACCTGAGAGGCCATGGGCTGTTTGGCTGGATCGATGGTTCCAAAGCCAAGCCACCTGCAAACATTAATGGACAACCAAATTCAGAGTTAGCAGTCTGGGAGCAGTATGATTAAATTGTGATGTCAGTGATCAACACTTTCCTCTCTGAGGCCATCATTGGCAACGTGGGTGAGTGTACCACCGCTGCTGAGACCTGGAAACTCCTCCAGGAAATGTTTGCCACACAATCTGCTGCAAGGGCCATGCAGGTAAGGGTTCAGTTACGCAACACACGTAAAGGAACTAATAATGTCACCAATTAATTTAAAAAAATGAAAGCTATGGCTAGTATACTTTCTGCAACTGGAGAACCTCTAACCGATGCACAATTATGTTCCTACATTATATCTGGTTTAGGACCATAATATGAATCAGTGCAAACCACCCTCACTGTGCGCCCTGACCTTCTCACCTCTAAGCAATTGTTAGTGCCCTTTTGTCTCATGAATCTCTGCAAGCCTCTCAAGGCACTCCTCTCCATATCACTGCTAATGCAACATCTACACAATCAAATTCACAAAAGCAAATCTCCAGCAAAAACAATCAGTCAAACGGAGGAGGAAATTGAGGCAGGGGCTACACAAGGGGGTCCTTTAGCAGGAACAACAACTACACTTTCTCTGGTAGAAATGATACTCGTCCTCAGAGTCAAGTGTGTTAAAAAATGGGGCATACAACTGATATCTGTTTTAACCGCTACAATCATGCTTTTCAGTCTAACCCTCCACGCTCATTTCTCGCCAACTATAATACTGCTTCTGCTCTAGATGTCAATTGGTATCCTGACACAGCTGCTACAGACAATTTCACACATCAGATGAGTAATCTAAACCTGGACAGTCAGCCCTACACTAGCAGTAAGGAGGTCTCTCTTGGTAATGGCACTACTCTACCCATTATTAACTGTGGTTCGGGCACGTTTTCTACCTCCAACAAATCATTTATTCTGTCCCACTTGTTCTATACTCCTAATATCAATAAAGAACCTATTGTTTGTTAGGCAGGTTGCCCTTGATAATGGCGTGTTTTTTGAATTTCACCTATCTTCTTTATTTATCAAGGATCAACACACGGGGAAAATTCTAGTTAGAGAAGGTCTTAAGGATGGGCTCTACTATCTTCCACCCTCAGCTCCCTACCACAACTTCCTCACCCATTCACCAAGCTCATCTCACTTGTAAGACTGCTATGGACACTTGGCATCTTAGACTTGGTCATCCCTCTTCAAGGATGACCAAGTATACTATCAATAAATTTAGTTTGCCTGTTTCAAACACTTCTTTCAATTCCAAAAGTTATGATGCCTATTTTCAAGGCAAAATGCACTCATTACCCCATGTAGACAGAAAACTACCTATGCTTAGCCTTTCGAACTTGTGTTTCTTGAAGTTTGGGGACTCGTCCCTTTGTTAACCTTTAATGGTGGAAATATTATCTATCTATAGTTGATGCCTGCACTAAATTCATTTGGGTTTATATTATTCCTCTCAAGTCAAGTGTGACAAAGATTGTTCAAGATTTCTTAGCTTATGTTGAAACAGTTTGGCAAAACAGTGAAAGCAGTTCAAACTGATGGTAGGGGTGAGTTTCAGCCCCTCACCAGAATTTTGAAGGAGAAAGGCATTGTGCATAGATTGACTTGCCCCTACTCACATGTTCAAAATGGCAGTGTGGAAACTAGGCACAAGAGGATTGTTGATAAGGGTCTGGCCTTGCTTGCTCATGCTTCTCTACCCTATGAGTTTTGGGGACCAGCTTTTGCTACTATTGTCTATCTCATCAACCGCACCTCTTCAACTGCCCTTAAGTTAAAGAGTCTTTTTCAGGCTCTATTTGCTTTTGCCCCTGATTACTTTGTTATGCGTGTGTTTGGGTGTGGCTGTTGGCCTAATTTGAGGCCTATGAATAAACATAAATTTTCTTTCAGAACTACTCAGTGTGTTTTTCTAGGCTATGGGCCCAATACTATAGGGTATCTTTGCTATGATCCCTCTACCAAGAAAATTATCCCAAGAAAAACATGTTTTAGCTACCGATAAATTGCTACTATGCATATATTGGTATCTAAATTGGAAAATTGTTACTGATTTTTGATGTTATTAACAAAGTGGTTGCTTTTGTGCTACCACAGCAACAATGGTAGCTAAACTTTTAGCCAGTAGCTAAATGTCTAGCACCTTACAAGATTGCTACCATCAATAGTAGCTATTTTATCTTTTATTCCGATAGTTTTAGTAAAAGTAATTTTGCTACCAATATCGGTAGATAAATTAATGAAATGCTACTACTTGGTTAATGCTAATTCAATCATGGTAACTATTATGCTACTATTTGAGCAACGGTAGCAAAAAGATTCTAATCAACAGCTAACTAGCTACTATCTTGAAAGTTGCTACGACCATGTAGATAAGCGAAATTATGAAATTACTACTAACACTTGATTATGGTTGCTATAGTGCTACTATTTTGGCTATGATAGCAAATATTTTTAACAAGTAGTTAAATTGCTACTATCTTAAGTTTCAAAATTGCTACCGACTAATAATGCTGATGAAATTTCAGTTGATATTGTGCTAGAATATAAGAAATGATAGCTAATATTCGTAAGAATTAATAAAATTATTATTATCTTATAACTTAAACGTGTGAATACTACATAATTCAGAATACTAACCTATATTGTTGTTGTCATAGCGGATATATTATCTTCTTATATAAATATTTTATTTTTTATAGTTTTTTCAATATAGTACTTTAGTATATTTTACTTCTTACCTTTTAACTACCGAAATTTAAATAGAACTTTAAGTAAACAAAAAATTTCTAATTCATGAAAATTAATTAAAACTATATACCACTACAAGAATTTATTTATCATATAAGATATATGTAACATAATCTATTTTTGATACTTATAATATTTTTGATTTTCAAAATATCTCACGTATTAATAAATTATAAAATAGAGTACATGTAATAATAATTTAAACTAGTACATATGTTGGTTAAAATTAACAAAATTAATATAAATTAGTTGTCAAAATAATTTAAATTAGTAAATGATATACTTGTATATAAATTTTAAAATTTGTGCAGTTTTTATACATTTTACTATATAATTCTTTTAGTTTACAAAAATCACATAAATTAGTAAAATATAAAAATACAATAAATAATAACAATTTAAATTAGTTGACGTGGTGGTTAAATTTGCAAAAAATACAAACTATAAATATAATTTATAAATGTTTAAAGATTTTGTAAATCTGTATATATGTTTAGTTTTTAGTTTTATACAATTTTAAGCCAACATACACTTTTATTTTTATTATTTTGATTGTACAAAATTAATGTTGTAATATTATGTAAATTAAAATATCAACATCTATTTTATTAATTTTTACATATCCAAGGTTTGATCATATCTCGATCAAAATTTTGATTTATATTTAGAGTATAAAACATGCAATATATACATGTAGTATGTATATATGTTGTGAATAACTATCATGGCTCAATGGTTAAGGTAATAGTTATCCTGCCCACATGTCGCAGGATCGATTCCTGATGTGTGCACATTTTAAGCACACTAGTCTGAATTAATTATACCATTGGTATAAGGTCTGTTTACCCATACATTCGATCAAGGTGGTCAGAGATGATATATTCAATATGTCGCGGGTCGGGTTCGATCCTTGATGTGTGCCCCAAGAATCGTCAAGCCGCACGCACATGGCTTTAGTAGAGAACCAACACATGTGTGAATATAATACTGCCACACTATTGGTTGCAATTTTTTTAATGCAACCACTAAAGTTGGTATCTAAAAAGAATTTATGCTACTGAATTTATTGGTAGCAAACAAAGTAAAACTACCACACATAATCAATAGTAAAATTGCTACCAGAAGAAAGACCAGTGATAAAATTGCTACCATAAGAAAGATCAGTGACAAAAATGCTACCATAAGAAAGAGCAGTGGCAGTGTGGCAGCAAAATTGCTACCAACCAGAAAACGGTAGCGAAAATCAATTTCGCCACCAAGGGTTTACCCACCGCCAAACTCCGGTAGCAAATGAACAAAAGCGGTAGCCCGTTCTATTTGGCTATCAATTTCACTATTATCGCTACCAATTGCGTCGGTAGCAAACTAGCCTTTTTCTTGTAGTGCTATCTCATGATGTTGTTTTTAAGGAGACTACTTTTCCCTACAAAATCCTCAGTGCTATTGTTCCAGCCCCTATATATCCTAACTTTGAGACAACCTCTATTACCACTCCTTTTCTCACTCCATTTCCTCATCCAAATCAAGCACACCTGTCAACTTCTCCTTCTGCCTTACCTTTCCCCATACTTTACCAACAAACTCCCTCCTCCTCTCCCTCTACATCCCCAACCTCTCACTCATAATCACTCTCCCCACACTCCTTACAAACCTCTCCTACACACATTCACTCCCCCATCACAACTTCAGCCAGTATACCACAACCAAGTTCCCCAGCCCCATATCCTATGATTACCCGAGCTAAAGACAATATCAAAAAACCCTTAGTTTGTCAGGATGGAACTGTTCCCTGGCCCCAAATGCATCTCACTGAACACTCTTCCTCCTCTATCCCAAATAAGCTCATCTTCAGTCAGGCCCTTACAAATCCAGATTGGAGGCATGCATTATTATCAGAGTTTGAAGCTCCGGTTCATACACACACTTGGGACTTGGTTCCTAGACTAGCTATTGCAAACATTTTTGGAGTAAAATGGGTGTTAAGGACAAAAAGAAAAGCAGATGACAGTGTGGAATGACGCAAAGCAAGGCTTGTGGCGCGGGCCTTTACTCAAACAGAAGGTTTGGACTACATAGAGACCTTCAACCCTGTAGTTAAACCTACTACCATTCGAACTATTTTATCCCTAACTACACAACACTCTTGGCCCATTCATCATATTGACATTCAGAACGCTTTCTGGCAAGGAGACTTACATGAGGAAGGGATGATGCTACTTCATTCTAATTTTCAGAATACACATGTACCGTTCAAAATGGTACATGTACCGTAAGTAGACCGAACCACAAATTGGATCACACAAATGATGTGTACAATTAAGTGCACCATTATGTCAAAGAAAGACAGCGGAAAATACATCTCAAGTTGACATAATGTGACAACAATTTCACGTTGTAGATCATTGAGAGAGGTTACGTCAATTGCCTTGCAGCAGACAGCGTTGAAGAAGAAACATAACCGGGTTAACGCATTTCTGACATCAAGTGGCAATATCCCTCAGATTGTAACTGGAAGAAGATGTAACAATAGTACATGATAATTGTGATATTTCATGCCTAACAGTTTCAAATCCTTCATCGATATAATGTTCTTCCAGTTTGAAGAGTACCCAGATGGTACTTTTACCGAGTGCAGACACTTGCAGAAACTAATCTTTTCATTCTTTGAGAGTGTATAGCATGCAGGAGGTAGGTATATTCATTTACCATTCTCTTGTGGGTGTAACTCCTTTCGTATACCCCATGGCTTGCATGTCTTTTCTGACTTTCAATCCGTCTTTTGTTTTGCCGGGTACGTTGAGCAAAGTCCCACTCACTGCCTCACCAATGTTCTCCACAATGTGCATGATAACTAAACAGTGTCTCACAGGTAGAAGACGCCAATAAGGTAGATCCCAAAAGAGAGAGCACTTTTTAAAAATGTTCTTTACTGGTTTCGATGTGTTTCCAAATACATTTACAATGTCCTTAACCTTTTCATACACTTCCTCAGAGCTCAGAGGTAGACGGGCCACACAAGTCTCGGCCTCACCATTGAACATCTTTCTCTTCGTTACTCGATAAGGGTGATCTTCAAGCAGAAGACGTCGATGACACATATAAACATTCTTCCCACAATGTTTTAAACGGTCTGAACAAGTGTCTTCCTCACATACGGGACATGCAAATGTTCCTTTTACCGTGTAACTGGACAAGTTCTCATATGCAGGAAAGTCGTTGATAGTACAAAACAACAAAGCCTTGAGCATGAAATTTTCTCTTGCATAAACATCATACACCACGGTCCCCTCATTCCATAATAGTTTTAGATCATCAATCAATGGAGCGAGATACACATCAATGTTATTACCTGGCTGCTTGGGACCAGATATCAAGAGCGATAACATGATGTACTTTCGTTTCATACACAACCATGAGGGCAAATTATAGATCACTAGCAGAATAGACTATGTACTGTGTTGACTACTCAACGTGTCGTACGGGTTCATTCCATCAGTACATAACCCAAGCCTCAGATTCCTATCTTCGTGTCTGAAATGTTCTTTGTACCGTTTGTTGATGTTTCTCCACTGAGGCCCATCTGCTGGATGCCTTAGTTTCTCATCACTTTTTCTACCCTCTACGTGCCACCATAAATTCTTTGCATCTTTCAGATTGATAAACAACCTTTCAAACCTAGGTATGATCGGTAAATACCACAAAAGTTTAGCCGGAGGATTTTATTTTTCTAAGCGGATGAGGAGTCATCATCCTGGAACTTGTATCGAGACAATGAACATTTCAAACAACTGCATAGGTGTTCATAATCACCCCTATACAACACATAATTGTTGGGACATGCATGTATCTTCTTATACTCAATCCCCATTGGACGCATCCATTTCTTCGCCTCATAAGTGGTGGTAGGGAGACCGTTCCCATCTAGAATCATATCATGAAGCAGCTCAAGAAGTGTTGTGAAACTCTTATCACTCCATCCATATCTCCCCTTCAAGTTGAACAGATTCAGAACAACCGTCAATTTTGTGTACTTAATGCACGTAGGGTACAAGGTTGTCTTGGACGCATCCAACAACCTTTGATACTCATCCGGCCTATCGACGAAATTGTCCTCGACGTTATCAAGCATCTCGTCCATTCTCTCATCATGATAAGTCGTCTCACTATCAACATTGACTCCTGAAGTACTTGTGAATTGATCTGACTCGTTGATAGTATCGAAGGTTTGCTCGGTTCTTGAGTGACACCGATCATGACTGTAGGTAGTTGAAGTATTATCTTGAACTGATTCTCCGTGAAAATTTCATCTTCTATAATGTTGCATGAAACCACGGGTCTTCAGATGGTATTGTATGACGTTGATGCTTGAATATTTCCTTACCACACCGCAGTGGACATGGAATTTTCACCGCCTTTGTCCTGTTCTTGTGATGCACTGCCACTTTGCAAAACTTTTTCAGCATCATGTCAAAGTGATCCCCTCGATCACCATACATACAGTCACGCTCCATACTATATGTGCAACAAATCACAGGTATGAGACTTATCCTACGTAAAACTAAAATGTTTATGTAATATGGTTTTTTGCTTGCACATGTTTATTTCCTAATGGAGCGTGACTGAGATGATTGTCAATTAATCTAGCCTAACTCTAAGGTTCCAAACACAAAATAAACTAGCATTTTAATTTTAACAAATCGTTTCATTTTTAAAATAGAAAACCGGAGTTAAATAACTTACTTGTTTTTAAGATGTATAAAGGGAAAAGAAGCTGGCTAGGTGGTAGACAAGCAACGATAGTAGTGAGACCTGATAAAAAAATAAAAATTATTATGTTGAGACAAAATACAATATTATGAAGACATTTCTAGAAAAAATTCAGCATGACCTTTTCATAATTGTACACATCCCATGCTTATTATTACGCACTCACCAAAGTCATTACAACCATAAACATTCCAACAATGGCAGAAATCAGACTAAATACAAATTAAATCATCAAACCACCTTTTCAAAAAAATTCAATTCTTTACTAGTTAATTGGTAAACAATTGCAAATTCAAATCATCAAACCAACATTTTCAAACCATATTTTCACTAGCTAATTGTCAACAATAATGCAAGGTTTGATCTAAACTCAGGCAAAACACATGTAAACGGCTAGTTAAGAGGAATATAATTTTGCATCTGATATACTATATTTATTCAATCAGAATAAATTTTTCCACAGACATAACAATTAATATGACCTATCTATTTATCACGGATCTGATCAAAATAGATTTCGTAAAGCAATTTAATAAACTCATGTAATTTATTAAAATGCGAGAGAATAACATTAATTGTATCAAATTATAATTAATTTAAACCGGTAAAATAAAGTGCACAATTAAAACAAACTAATAATAACCATCCCCCAGAGTATAATTAATCTAGCCGGACATATTAAATAAATGAGCAGAGACGAGAGTAAAAGAAATCATCTGTTTCGCTGACTCCGAAGCTGCTCCGTTAATCTGATAGACCGGAATAGATTTGAGGTAGATGATAATATACGGAGAATGGTGGGGCGTGAGTTTTGTGGTGGTGGTCGAATGATTTGTGAATTGTAAATGGATGTGTACGTAAGTGAATTTGGAGGATGAATTTTGTGAGTGTGTGAGTGTAATACGTGTGGTGATGTTTACGGGAGAAGGAAAATAAAATGGTGGTGGTGTCGAGTGAATTATGGAGAAGATGGATGAAGTGGTGAGTGAGTGAGTGTAGGTGGGCGAGAGTGTGTTCGGGTGATGGACGATTAATGGACAAGTTGAGCAGAGTGATTTGCAGCTCTATTTATAGATACGTGGAACGGGATGCAGACAAGGAAGAGAAGTGACAGGGATAGTGAGCTAGCTAGTAGAGGCGGTGGAGTTGGTGCAGATCGGTGAAGATTTGAGTCAGAGATTTCATCGGGGGCAGAGCAATTGATTGCAGACAGATTTAATTGATTGAGCCGGCGTCACGCGTGCAGAAATTAAGGTGGGCGATCGTCTGTAATAAATGAAGTAGCAGTTCGAATGCGGCGCCGGCGAAGAAGGAAGAAGAAGACTGTTCGAAATTCTATTCTGGCGTGCGCATGTATGCATGTCCGCCAGGCGGTCCTGCCTCTCTTGTCCGCTCGAAATCAGGCGGTTGTCTCTATTGCTTCCGCCTCCTTAACATGCGGTAGCTTCTCTGATGTCCGCCACTTAATCAGGCGGTTGTCTCTATTGCTTCCGCCTCCTTAACATGCGGTTGTACCACTCTTGTCCGCCTCGCGGTGGTATGTGTCTCGTCCGCCACTTATGAGGCGGACACACCTATTGTGTCTGCGCGCGTTTGTATTATATATATATACACACGAGTGTACTCCAATCTTGAATCGGCTCCAGATTCTTCGTTATAAGTCCGTTTGACCCGCCGTTTGTTGCGTTGGAAAGCTCGTGAGGAGAACTATGCATTTCTGTCATTATTTCCTGATTTTATCATATAAATTGGAATTAGTTCCTACCTAAAGTAAGAGTTACAAAAAGCATAGGATAAGTGTGAGAAGGTGCGTAAAAAGTTACATAATATAATGACCAAGCACCTATAAAACTATATAAATTTCACACTTATCAAATAATCAAACCATATTTTCAATTTTTCACTGAGTAAGGTTGAACCGGTTCACAGATTAAAACAAAATCCGAAGTTAAAGTACTTACTTGTTTTTTTGGATTTATAGAGAGAGGGGAATGTGTCTGAGAGGTAGGCTGGTGTACGAGAGATGCAGCAGTACCACTTTTGATATATCTCTACAAATGCGCAAAAACAAAAAATTAGAAAGAAAACACAGCAACATGTATGTTCATTGTTCATAGTTAGGCTTGCAAAATTATAGTGAACGAAGAGAATGAATAAATAAGTTAAAGTATATTACCGGACACAAAATGAACTGCTTTCAGCCTCGTTTGCAATCTAGCTTATAAGAGAGACGCAGACACTCCTAGATTATCGCTGCAAAGGGCACAAACAATACATTTATTCATTCAGACATTACATCAAGCACCTTGTGTGCACAACAAATTACACTAATTTTACACCATTATTATACACACATTGTCCACACACAATTACATTATACACACATAATCACATTCCAACCTAAATCAGAGCACTATAACAACAAATTTACAAATTTTACAATGAAATTCGAACTTACAATTTTTGGGTGTTTTCTAGGTTTTCAGCGGGTACCGGCGCGGTTTTACCACCTCCTCGTGTCACTGGCGATAGACGGTGGCGACGATGATAGCAGAGGGTGGGCGACGGCGGTTGATGGTGGGCAGTTGTTGGAGGTCGGAGGAGGAGATAAATCGAGGGGTTGTCGTGCGCGTTCGAACAGAGGAAAGAGAGGAGAGAAATCGAGAGCGTGAGGCGGAAGAATGAGTTCTGGGACTAAATATTAGACACTATTTTTTGACGGTTGTAAGTAGAAACCGCAGAAATAGAGTATGAAATATGTCTATTTCGGCGGTTGTTAGAGGAACCGCTGAAATAGATATTAAATTTTTTTTGAAATTTCGACCCGGAAAATAGTCTATTTTTAGCGGTTGTCAAGGGAAACCGCCGAAATAGACTATGAAATGTATCTATTTCGGCTGTTTCTCCTGACAACCGTCGAAATAAGCTGTTTATTTTTGAACCGCAATCACTTAGACAACCTATATTAGCGGATTTTACTACAACCGCCGAGATAGAGGCGTAGAAATAGCCATTTTTTGTACTAGTGTTTAACTCGATGCAAAGCGAAGAACTAGCTTTGTCGACGATATTAGTCATCCTAGAGTTATCAACGACCCAACCTTGAACTTACTAACAACATTAACACTCTAATGATATTTGTTCAGCGACAAAAAAGATTCATTGTATAGTTGAATAATTTATATTTTAATGTTAAACAAGATTCCTTTAATAAATAAATAAATAAATAAGGTAAGCTTAGAAAAATACATAATACATACACAAACTTTTAAGTTTACAACACATACTCATTTTGCATCTTATTTTGATGAAAAAGAATTATGATAAACAATAATATGAACTTTATCTTTTTTAAACTAATATTCTGTAGGGAAATTTCTTGGAATGTCGCTATGTATTTGGCTAATTCATTAAATACCACTGTTATGAAATGCCACTATATTTAATCAAAGTTCAAAAAATGTTACTCTAGTTGTTGCCCAACAAGAAAAAAGACAAAAATGTTCTTGCTAGTTAATAACTATTTCTAATGTTCACATGCCACTAGCGGTTAAAAAATTCAAAAACAAAAATAAAAATATAGATAATTATAAAATTATTAAATACCTTTTTTATTTTTATCTCTTTTTTCAACCATTTTTGATCATTTCATCAAAACAAATTTTTAAAATTTTTTATGTACTATTATGTCTATAATTTATATCCAATTTGAAGTTTGTATTTTTATTATATATAAATTATTTTAAAATTTTTAAAATTATCTAGATTTTATATTTTTTGAACATTTTGAATTTCTTAACATCTAGTGACATTTTGTGAACTTTCAAAGTAGTTTATTAACTGGCAAAGACATTTATGTCTTTTTTTCTAGTGGTCAACGGCTAGAGTGGCATTTCATGAATTTCAGAAAAACACAGTGACATTTCATGAATTAGCCAAAAATATATTTCATGAAATTTCAGTATTTTGTATAATATAGCACTCATAGAATTTAAGGAAAATTTCACAATATACCCCTAAAAAGTTTCATAATTCGTTACATACCCCAATTTCAAAACCAGTTCTTCATATACCTCTAAAAAGTTTCAAAATTTAAATATTTTCCTACTCCGTGAAATGATCTTAATAATGACTATTTTGCTCTTGACATTATAGATTGTGTTTCAAGTTCATAATATGCCACTTTTTTATTCAGGGGCAATTTATGAAATTTTATAAAAAAAAATTGGGAAAATTCATAATATATCCTTAAAAAGTTTCATCATAACCCCTATCGAAATTCATAGTCTACTCCCACTCCATGAAATGCTAAGGGACATTTTATTAAATTTTACAAAAAAACTATAATACCTCACAATGAATTGTCATATTGATAAATTCCATAAGATACCACCTTAGTTTAACTGATAATATGGCAGTTTACTCTTTTTTCTATGGATATTAACGAAGAAGTTAACGAAATATGTGACAGAGTGTTATCTGGTGAAATAAGTAAAAACTTGGTGTTATCTTATGTAATTTTAGAAATACAGTGGTATATCATGAATTAAACAAAAACTCAGTGGTATTTGGTGAAATTTCCCTTTTTTATTGATTGGTAACTATATATATAATTCAGTGTTTTCCGAGTGACGTTGTATCTATTATTTGAATAAGTTTATGAAACTTTCCTCTGTTAATTCTATTTTGAAGTTAAGATCTCAAGCATTTGTAGTGATTTCTTATGATAATATACGTCCACTTTCATACATCAATGTTGTATCATGGTTGTGAATATCTTAAAAATTGTATATACATTTTACTTCATATACATGAGTGTGTTCTAGTTTATTAAATCTTAATTTATATATATATATAAATAGATGTGTGTTGATACATAGCTTCTATGAAAGCATGATAATCAAGCTTTTGATATCTTCTTTTGAGTATTCAGTTGGAGATTTCTTTTTTCTTCTCAACATTTCATATACAAACCGTATATATATGTTTGGAGATTTTCCGAAATTACATGAATTGCGTATATATATGATTTCAAGTTACTTTACCATGTAGGTGATAAGCTTATATGATTTGAGTGCATTCACCCCAACCACATAATTTCTTATAATCGTTTAAGCAATTTTTGATTTCGGCTGGCGATAAACAATTGAGCATTTATGGCCATATGCATTACAACTCCGATTTGTTAAATGGGGTACTTTTATATATTCCAAATTTTGAGTGTGTTTATGCAGCGCGTTGACTATATACTTACGATTTCATGTCAATTGGTATCTTCTGACTATCTATAATTTTTCAAAGTGCTGAATGTTTATACGAAGCATACTTGAATGATATCAAATTACTTTACGAACCAAATTCAGTATTTCTTATTATTTATCTATTAAAAATTTATGTATCTCGTATCTTTCATTCACCTAGGTTTCTATGAGAAATATAAATATATTTAGTATAGTGTTTTGAGTGTCGTATTGTTTTCACTGGAAAGCGTTGTTTTCTTTGTTTCGTCCCTTATATACTGAATCATACTTTGCTAATTAGCAGCACCTCGGCGATAAACGCTTTACATTTTCTCCCGATACAAACTCTATCTTTTTATATTATATAATATGATAGCTTGATTTCATGTTGTTAAATATCAGCCGACGACATTTATATTATATAATATGATAGCATGCCCAAAACGTTTTTATAGAACATAGCTTATATATATAAGTTAGCAAATCAATTTCAGAATCAAAATCAAACGAAATCACCTCAAAACGGTACGAAGTCAAATGCAAAGCAGAGTGAAATAGAGGTCACAAAGATAACTTAACAGCGAAATACTTTTATAGAAACCATAAATCTTTTCAGAAATCGAAAGTCACATATAGACTATCAGAAGGAGGAAACAAAGCATAAGCATAGCTTCTTTACAAAACTCATTTGAAATACAAATCTTAACATCCACAAAACGGAAACCATAAACCAAGGCTAAAAAACAGAGGTGACGAAATGGAGCTGAATCCACACCCTCAGAATGAGACAAAGCACAAAGCAGAATCTCATGCTAGAAGCTGTCAACGCTCAAAACTAAACAGAAGCAAATCAAAATCTTATACACATCAGAACGTTATCAGAAACAAAGATTTTAAGGAACCCTAGTTTAAAGCATACAGAATAAGTCAGAAGACCTCGGATAACAGAACGGGTCTCAAGACCCCAAATAACAAAATAAGTCTGGAGCGTTTTACCTTTCTTAACACCGTACAAGTTCTCATATAGAACCAAGTGTATAAAGTTATGAATGCACATAAGGACTACCAGCAGGAACGACATACCACAATGAGAAACAAGTTCTAAACTTGCACTTATCATTTGACAACAATGTGCCTATAAAGGACAGGGAAGAGGAATAATTCAAGGATTAAGTAGAAAGTTAATGCAGTCACCTTTTTAAGTTTGAATAGTTTTTTTTTATGTTTGAATAATCAACCTTTCTATTTTAGTAGTCGTCTAGACAGAGAAGGGGGAGTGGGCAATAGGCCTATAAATAGAGTAGTTAGGAAGGGTAGAAGGGGACTTGGAATTACTTGTGAATGTTCTGGTGCAAATGTTCTTGTGAGTGTTCTTGTGTAATGTTTGAAAATTCTAGTTGGTTAATGAAAGTAGTATCATTGTTCCTGTGTGAATTATCCCTCTCAAGTTTATCTTTATCTTCCCTGGACTTTTTCATCAATCCTATCTTTCTTAATTCAATTATTCCTACCTTGCTTCCTTCTCCGATTTTACTCTCTAACAGTTGGTCTCTTAGACCAGCAATTAATTTCTATTGATGGATAGATCCTATAATACAAGAGCATTTGTACCAGTTTGCGTGTAAAGCTGGAAATCCGTTTCAAAAGAATAGAAATTAAATGATCAAAATATGGATTCAACATCAGACTAACCATAACTCAAGTATACAGCTAAGGAAAAGGAGTTCTAAATGTACACACATCCACGATAAGCAATGACACATTCAGGAGGGTTAAACATAGAGTTTTGGCTCAAGAGAGTGGGCCTCGGGTGTCAGTGGCATGCACCTTCCTCCGGAGCACCTCAAAGTGGGAAGAGAAGTTATGAGTCATGAACCTCCACTATACAAGGCAACCAGCACATCTAATTATTCAAAGTGTTCAGGGCACACAAAATCCAAGGACCTAAAGCTCTTGCCCTGAAAAGGCACAACATATGACTGGTTACTGTGAGAAATTAAATAAATCAAATGGCTGTTATACGCATATATATTGTAGAAAATAAAATGGGAGGTCCCAGGTTTTTTTTGAAAACCAGAACCTTTTAGATTAAGTTGTACAAAGTTTTGAGTACAAATTCCGGGATAGAACCCGGAAGCCATGAACACCGTTGTTGTGAAGAGCGTGCATGGTTAGCAAGAAAATGCGCAGATACATTGGTTGTCCTAGGAACCAAAAACTCTAGCATTATCAAACCTATATATGTTCCTAGACAAACAATTAAGGATAGACATAGTAGATTGAAGTAGAGTTGATGAGTTGCCCGTACTTAAAAATTCCGCAATTGGCTTGCAATCCATGAGGACTCGAACATTGGTATAAGGAATTACAGTGGCTCCTTGTATAGCTGTTTCAATAGCCAAAGATTCTGCATCTGTGGGAGTACAATTGGCTACCATTCCATGAACATCCACATAAATTATCTGGTTGTTGCAAGCTCCAAAGTAGCCCATCCCCACGCGAGAGTCGTTGTCCACACTTGCATCAACAGAAATCTCTAACCAGTCCGAATGTTGCTGCCGATGGGATGTTAGCGCACTAGAAGAGGAGGGAGCATAAGAAGTAGAGCGTTGTAAAAAACTATATGCTTGAAACCATCCATATGCAAGAGACTTGGTCTTCCCAAAAGTAAACTGGCATCAGGCATACCATAAGCGCCATAATAACTCAGTGAGAGATTGAAGCACGCGAGGGCTAGAGTGTAGACAGTTAGAGAAAAACCAGTCTTGGAATCCTTGATCAGTAGTAATCGTGGATGGGAAAGAAAGATTCATCATTTCCCAATATGGTCTTACCACTGAGCACAAAACTAGAGCATGGAGTATTGTTTCAAGTTGTCCACAACCTTTGCACTGTACATCCATTGGGATGTGAATCCGATCATGGATGACAGTTTTGGTTGGGATTATGCCACAAAGTAGTTTCCAGCCCAGCAGTTTGATTTGTGGAGGAAGTTCCGTACTCCACAGACGTTTAGATGCCTTACCAAGTAAGGAGAAAGAAGTAGAGCTCATAGAGACTCCTCGACGTGCTTGTAAATCCGCATGATAAGCTGTCTTGACTGAGCATAGACCCGAGGGTGTGAAACCCCAAAACCATTTATCCGCTGGTGGATGTTAGGGTGAAGGACAATGGACCATTTCAATAGGTATTTGCAAAATCATAGTTGCATCTTCCGGGGGAAACCAGTTGTTGATGAGTTGTGCATCCCAGCTATAAGATGAGGTAATAAGTGTGGCCATAGTCCCATATTGGCGTAATGTTGGAGGAACATTCCAAAGAAACAATTAGCCTCCAGGTTTAGCCCCTAGCCATCGATCTGTAAGTTTAGTATTAGCACCTGTAACTATATGTTTACGTCCTCCCAGCTCAATTAAGTCTCTTGTACTAAGCAATGCTTTCCAAATTGGGCTAGCTGATGTCGTGGGCTTGATATGTATCAAAGGTGTGCTTGAGATGTATTTTTCATGGTAAAACTTCGAGAGCAAAGTGGTTGGCTCTGTTAAGATTCTCCACAACTGCTATGCTAGAAGAGCACGATTGAAACTCCTTAGGTACCTTAAACCCAATCCCCTTCATTCTGTTGAGTTGCATAAATCGACCCATTTCTTCCAGTGGATTGAAGTCTTAGTTATAGAGCCGCCCCACCAGAATCTGGCCAATAATTGTTCAATTTCCTTAAGTAGATTCCTTGGCAAGAAGAAGACAGACATTACATGGTTTGGAATGGCTTGGAGCACTGTCTTGATTAGCAAAGTCCTACCATCTTGGGAAACTTTATGACCCCATGTATGAATCCGTTTAGACACACGATCCCTGATATAACTAAAGATGGAGGAACGATTCTTCCCCACATTGCTTGGGAAACCCAAATAAATGCCAAAATCTCTAACCTGACATGTGCATAGGATATTTGTCAGATCCTGCTTAAGTGAAGGTAGAAGGCTGTTGGAGAACATAATCCCTAATTTTTCCAGATTAATGCACTGCCCTGAAGCCTCCGTGAAAGATTGCAATGTGTCAGACAGAAACCGTGCATTATTTGTAGTGGTAGCACCAAATAAAAGACAATCATCCGTAAAAAGCAAATTGTTGATAGATAAAGTAGAGCCTTTTAGTTGATAGCCATGAAAAGATCAACATCATTAGCTAGAGTAAGATTGGATGTCAAGACCTCCATGCAACAGATGAAAAGGAAAGGGGATAATGGGTCACCCTGCCTAATTCCTCTGCCCGGCCAGAAGTGGTGCCCGAGTATCCATTTAGCAAAACTGCAGAACTAACTGAAGTGATGCATTTACTAACCAAATTGACCCAGGATGGGTGAAAACCCATAGTGTGAAGCACCTGTATGATAAAATTCCATTCCAATCTGTCGAAAGCCTCTGACATATCCACCTTGTAGGTGAAATGTCCTTTTGTTTGAGCTTTAGAGTGGCACATGGAAAACAAAATTTCATGGGCCAGCATGATCTGATCTGAAATGAGGCGATGCCTTACAAAGTCCCCCTGATTATCTGAAATAACATGTGGCATGACCGCAGTAATTCTATTAACCAAGACTTTGGAAATCACCCTATAGATGGTGTTGCACAAAGAGATTGGGCGATAATCAGAGATGGACAGAGTAGAAGGTTTTTTCAGAATAAGAGCAATGTGAGTATGATTGACCCCTGATGGCAACACACCAGTATTCAGAAAATGCAAAGCTGTATCCACAAAATCCTCCCCCACCACTGGCTAGAAAGTACGTAAGAAGGTCCCATTGAAGCCATCTGGTCCCAGGAGCTTTCCCTGGATGGAGTTGAGTGTAGGCTATAAAAACGTCATCCCTAGTGTATGGCTCAGCCATGGGTTTGTAGAGATCAACAGGAACTCTGCCCTCCACACAAGCAAGCAAATGAGGATCCAATGAAGGTTGTGATGAAGTGAACAAAGTACAAAAGAAACTATGTGCCACATTCTCAATGCCAAACCAAGACGTTTGTGCACTCATAGAGTTTGAGCACAAAGAGAGAATCGTATTATACCTTTGCCTTTGTTTATGCCTTACAAAAAATAAGCTGAGTTCTTATCCCCTTTGGATCCAGCCCTGCCGTGCTCTCTGATGTAATCGTTGTTCCTCTTTCAGAAGAAGAGAGTCCATGGAGTGACAAAGGAAATTCTATCTGCTTAAATTGGTTGAAGTCGGGGTAGCAGTAGCTAAAGTATCAGTTTCTTGCTTGGTATCATTGATTAACTTCCTCTCAATCCATATTTTCTTTCTTCCCCAGCTGCGAAGACGATCCCCACAAAACCTAGCCTTGGTCATGTAAGTTTGGTTTTGGTTTTCCCAAACTGCTCTTACAGTCCGTTGATATAAAGGATGGTCAGCCTAGTAATTTTCAAATTTGAAAGGCTTTGGACCACGTTTGAAAGATTGGTGAAGGATCAGCTTAATGGGCTTGTGGTCCGATTTGGTCCATGGAAGATGAATGTTGTGTGCAGATGGAAACAGTTGTAACCATGGATCATTGTAAAGAAAACGATCCAATCGACTCTTAACATTGTTGTGCAGATGAGCTTTGTTGTTGTACGTATATTGAGAACCTTTGTAACCTAAGTCTTGGAGATGACAATCGGAAATACAGTGGTGGAAAGCAATCATAGCAGATCGAGGGCGATTACCCCAACCACTATGTTCAGAAGAATACAATATCTCGTTGAAATCACCACCCAACACCCAAGGACCTGACCATTGCACACTCAAATAACGCAACAGTTTCCAAGTTTTCCATTTTAGACTATGATCAGACCAACCATACACACCAATAATTCTTCATGGTACACCCCCTGATTCAAAACAAGACAATCTACATGCCTACTGGAATAGGAAAGTAAAGAAGCATTGACATTAACGTCCCAAAAAAACGCTACACCAGCTTTACGACCTTCACTATCTCCTGCCAACCAGTTATATTTACCTAACTTAGATGCAACAAACTGTATCTCAAAAGAAGACAGCTTAGTCTCCGCCATAAAACAAAAAGGTAGGAGAATGAGTCCTAACCAGCTCCCTAACTTGATGAACTGACGCAGCTGAACCAAGCCCACGACAGTTCGCCATTAGAAAAGACATTAAGCTAGGTGACCCTGGGCATTCACCAGAGTCGCCTGAGAAGTTTCATCCGAGCTCGCACCCTTTCCTTTCTTAGACACATCCTCCAAATCGGCCATTTCACGCAGCGTCACCTGTTTCGAAGAAGATTGCACCAAATCCATCTTACGCTTACGACCATTACTAGACATGGGAGAAGAGAGAAGAGTGACAACTATATTAGTAGCATTGACTCCTGAGTCTAAAACATCTTCAACAGGAAGGATCGTGACCCCTTGCATTATTGGGGAAACTGGGATTTCTCCTTCTTCAAGGACAACATCCTTGCCTTCAGCTTCATCGACAGGCATCATATTCATATCCATATTAAACGCAACAGTAGGAGGAGGAGGTACAACAGCTGGAGGAGAAGGTTGATGTATATCAGTGACACCCATGCTAGATTTGGGGTAGTCATGTTTCGGACGACCAGTGCTTGAAAAGCCTGCCTTGAGCCACAGGCCATAGTTGAACTCATCCTCTATAGCTTCAGTTCTATATGGGCAGTCCCGAACTACATGGCTGAATCTTCCGCAGAGAAAACAGAGATTTGGCAGCTGCTCATAAGTCAGAAGAAGAACCGTTGGCTTTCCTCCAATTGAGATCTTGACAAAACGCAACAGGGGCTGAATGATGTCTATGTTTACCT
Source organism: Limonium bicolor (assembly GCA_023374045.1). NCBI lineage: Eukaryota > Viridiplantae > Streptophyta > Magnoliopsida > Caryophyllales > Plumbaginaceae > Limonium > Limonium bicolor. Next base: position 62,153,121 of record CM041778.1, on the reverse strand, counting down.
TGATTCGCATAAAAGAACCCGCCTGGCGACGATCCAAATCCACACACTCGAGGAAATGCCCAATACGGTCCCCGATCCTTCTTGCACAAGTGGAGTTCATGAGCCACAAGGGGACATCATGCAGACGAATCCAGAAAGGCACCCAGCGAAATTCATGCTCTCTCGGGGCTTTGGAGTGATCAACCTTGGAGAGCACCAGAAGACAGCCATCGTAAGTCCAAGGTCCTCGAGATAAAGCATCATGCAAATGTTCCTCGTCGGGGAGATCGAAGAGGAAAAGACCAGCACCTAAGTTGCTAACCCTCAGCTCATACTCACACTTCCAAGCCTTGAAAAGTGTACGCTCCAAGGACTTGACATCAACAGAACGAGCGGTTAACATTTTACCTAGGAGAGAGCACTGGTAGTCCTTGTGTGGACGAAGAGTGGGCAAGGTCATCAACGTTCAAAGTGGTTTCCTCAGCGGCGGTCAGTGCAAGGCCAGCGCACTTACTTGCCAGAGAGTCGACTTTTGAGTGAGAGGCGGCCTTGGTGAAAGAAGGGCGATGAAGTAGGAAGATTTTCCAACAAAGTGGAGCAACAAGCAAATAGTAGAGGAAAAGGAAACCCAAGGTAGAAGATAGTGAAGAAAAGTGTAAGGATGAACTACCCATGAAACGGCTTTTAAACTAGCAGCAAAAGGAGATGAAGAAAAGAATCTAGGCACGATTAAGGTAATAGGCTGTAATGATGTGCATGTATTAGGGTTAAAGATGGAGAATACTGGCGTCGGTTGCGTGTACAAAGCTAGGGAAGGAGGGGATAAGGTGTCGCTTGGCTGGTGTTAGAAAAAGAAACTGCTGGTGCACCACTGCATGGCAAGGAAGACGAAGAGTTGAGAAATGACAGCTTGAAAAGAGTGAAATACCCCAAACCTTGGCATGTTGGGTAAACATTAAAACATGATTTATTAAGACTAAAAAGAGTCTTAGAAACCTTGGTAAACAAATTTAAACAAAAGGAAACACAAATATGCTTTAAAGTCAATAAGAGCCAAAATGTGCTCTAAGCTTGGGATAAACTTGAGTAAGACCTAATGAGCTTACCAAGACCTCATTTATATACTAATGAACATATTAAACCAATTACCAAAGAAACCAAGCTTGAAAACAAGTTAAAACACAAAATGTGCTTTAAGAAGTCTTAAAGCACATTTTTGAAAAATTGTCTTGTAAATGAGTTTTGAATGGCTAAATGTCCATCATTACTCTTAATATATATGTGTACTATATAGTATCACATTTGGGTGGCTATATTGATGGGAAATCAAAAATTTCACTTCTAAGTGCCTTGTTTAGGTGAATAGTGATTTTATAAGCTATTTTGTAACATATGTTGTATAAGTAATTAAATTGACAAACAAAGACTTAAATACCCTCATTATAATATAGGGGGCCGGTTTTTCTAGTGGGGTGACTCACCACTCTCTAATTAATTCAATAAGAAGTAAAGAAAACTAAGTAAAACTTGCTTTTACTTTATAAGTATAAATATCTCTTAAAAGCAAATTCTATCTTCATTCTCTCATTTCTTTCCTTGCTCACACGGTTTCCCACCTCTCTTCTTCCTTATTCCTTGTTCTCTCTCGGTAATACTACTACCACCATGGAAGTTCCAACTTTGACCACTTGCTAAATCTAGCTCACTTGTCCAAATCAAAACAAAGACCACCAATCTCTTCCTCTCATCAAGCTCTTCATTCCTATCTTCTCAAAACTCCAAGAGCTCCATTTCGGTGCCAAGGTGTTCCACCATTGAAGGAGCTTGAGCTTGTATTTTGACATATTGTTGATCTCCTTTGCTTCTAGGTAAGGAATCTCAAAGAAAAATCATGTTTCTCCATGTTTTTACCTTGACCGAAAATACACATTGATATAGCTCTGTGTGACTTTGTTCTAGCTTCATTTCAACTCTTCATGGACTAGGTGGAGTCCTCTCTTGTTATATATTCAAACTCCCTTCAAAGATCAAGGTAAAACAACTACATTAATGTTTTTGAAACAATGTCAAATTAGGGTTTACAATGAGATGAAGCTCAAAGCTTGAATACTCATTATGGTGTTTGTATATTGTCTAGAACTGACAAGGAACCAAAATACCATACGGTTTTGTAAGGAATCAAGGAGGAAGTATTTTGGAAAAAGAGGTAAATCTACTAACTTAAATGTTGTTTAATGCCTTAGGAGAAATGAGCTTATAAATGCTTATTAAAACTACCTAAAGAGCAAATGGTGAATGATTAGTAAAGTGTTCTCAAGAGACTAGTAAAGGGCATATATGTGTGTTGAGTGTATTGCAGGTTAAAGGCATATATATTGTGGAAATTCAGTGTTTATGATTTAAGCACTTTAAGGGCCTAAGAGCCATGCATTTTAAGGGCCTAAGTGCCATGCAATTTAAATTATGCACTATATTGTAATGTAGTGTAAATTTGGGGTGAAATTGTGTATGAGAGTGTTCTTGGTGTTTTAGATGTTCTTGTGTGTTTAAAGGAGAAGGCAAAGTGTTTAGGCTTAGTAATGTTCTAGGGGAATCCATGTCAAAATTTAGGTAAGAAACAAGAAGTTCTAAGTGTTTACATAAGGTTTGGTGAGTTAGATAATGTAGGAAATGAATAAGGAGTTCATGATGTTTTAAAGGAATTTTGATGAACTAGGAAGTGTGCTAGAGTGTAATAAGGACTTAGACATGATCTTGAGATTTAGTAGGTACCAAAGTCACTTTGGGACTTAGGTAAATACCTAGGCAAACCTTGGTAAAATGAGGAGGAGTATACACTAGGAAAAGAGTTTCAAAAAGGATATAAGGAATTAGTTGGGAAAGATGATGCTTGGGAGATGATGTTAAGTTAAGGAGAAAGCATTTTGGCATAGTAGTTATCATAGGTATGAAACACCACTTGGAAAACTAGGAGAAAATATTGTAAGTGTTAGGAATTTTGTGAAGGAATAAGTAAAGGCTTAAGGAATTAGAAAATGAGTTTTATGAGTGTTTAAGGGTGTCTTAAGTTGTGTTTAGAGTGCCCAAATGAGGTTAGGGAGTACTAGGTTATATGGGGTGAAGTTTGGAGTTGAATGTAAAAAGGAAAACATAGATTTGGGGCCGACCGGACTTGCGACCGGACTTGCAAGCTCGGTCGGGACCTGTTTACCCTGCGAGAATTAGTTTCTGGAATGGACCGGGCAGGACCGGACATGGACAAGTCCGGTCGGGCTAAATTTACAAAGGGAATAAACTCTCTGGAATGGACCGGACATAGGACCGGACTTACAAGTCCGGTCGGAGTAGAAAATTTGGTACGGATTGAGTTACTGGAATCGACGGACATGGGACCGGATTGACAAGTCCGGTCGGGCTGAATTTCCGAAGGGAGGAGAAACTCTCTGGAATCGACCGGACATGGACAAGTCCGGTCGGCAAGTCCGGTCGGACCTAAACTTGTAAAAAAAAAAAAAAACAGGAAAGAATGTGACTTATGTAGTTAACCCTAGGGTGTATAATGAAAGGTAACCTAGGGTGAGGTAGACATTAAAAATGTCATACAATCATGTGAATACTTAGTAAGTGTGAAGTTAAATAAATAATTAACCGACATTACTAATGTATAGGATTCTCTCAAGGTGGGAACGAAACAAGGCAAGGACCAAGGTATGGTTCTTGCAGTATGTTGCCTACCGGTTTACACCGGCTTGGTGTGTTGCCTTTCTGCTTGTGTTAGACCTTATAAGATTAAGGCATGAAAAGAGTTTACGTTGTTATACATTATGATGTGGTAAGGTTATGACTCCTTTCCTTTGGTCGTCTAACAAGACCTAAATGTTTGCTTGTATGTGACTTAACAAATATGTGTGATCACTAACAAGTACTAACCGGGGGGGAGTGAGGAGTCCGGTTGTTCGGCCACGCGGTGTGATGGATGGGGGTCGATATCATATCGGTTCGGCTCTCTTGGTGTATGTATAGGTGGTTTCAATTTGGTTTCTACCTTCCCTTAGCTTATCCAAAGCTAGTTACTGACTCACGTCGGCCCATAGGGGCATACGTATGTTATTTCGGTGTGCTTGGGATTACTATATCCGACACACACTTTGGTATAAGTTAACCGTTCTATATAACCGGACGGTAACGAGGATGGTAACGAGCTTAACATGGGATTGGTAATATCTCTTAGGCTCACATGGTATACTAACTATGGTGGAAGGTTCCTTGTGAGGACCGAATAGGTGTTTTACGTATTTGATGTTGTGATGCTATGCAAATTTCCCTTGCTATGCTCTGGTATATATATATATGTTGGGATGATCTAAATGAATGCCATGTTATTATGACCAATGTGGTTGCGCGTATCCCGGTAGTCGATGGGCTGCGCGTTAGCCATACCAGCAAAGGTGCTGACCCCCTCGGGGGCTCCTATTTTTATTGCAGGATGAGGATCAAAGAGGCAGAGTGGCTCTAGGTCCTAGGTTGTTGACTATACTTTTGGATAAGTAGGTTGTTGAGCCCCGGGAGGCGCTTGTGCTCCGAGGCAGTTACATTTTGATTACGTTGTTATACAGTGTTGGATGATTATGGTTTGGAGATGTATTGTAAATTAAATACTCGGTATGGTTGGTTATGTTTATATATGGATGTTAGACACTATGCTCGGGAGTCTGATCATCAGACCGATACTGTTGTATTTATTCTGCCTAGTTAACCACGTGGGTGGTTAACGGCGTTGTAACACCAAAGCGTTAGTTATTATTTGGCTGGTAATTTCCGCTGCGAATTCGGTAGATGATAGGAGCGTTGTAGGGGTGTTACAAAGAGAGGAAACCCTGTGGGCAAGGAAACGTACTGCGAGGTCCCAGGTTTGTTAAGTTCTCCTAAAGACAGATATTGCTGAGCTTCTATATGTATAAACAAACTACTTCTGGATGATGAACAACAAATTATTAGTCATTTTAAACTGCCACATCCGTCGTTGCAGGCAGATTTACTGTCCATTTAATAACACCTCGTCATTTTTACAAGCTATGCCCAGCAAAGTACATCGTTTCGTTATACATAATGGTTATTCCCTCATTACAGTTTGCCCTTGTTAGTCACCTTTCATGGTTGCCAATGGCAGTCATGTAAGACACACGAGATGCAACCGGGTTAATCAAGCTAAGGAAGTATTCCCACTCAACCAAAAAACATAATGGTTATTCCCAATAGAATCTTGGAAACAAGCATATGATGTCAGATTTTCAAAACCAATTTAGGGTTGAATCTAGTTATATATCAAGGATCATAAGATAACCAAAAAACTATACAACCTAGGAAAGCTTTACAAATGTCATTCTAATTACAACATTGGCACATGCTTGTGCTGTACAAAAAGAGGCCCCTAAGGATCCTGATAAGACAACTCTTTCCTTTACAGCCCTTGCCAGAGCCCCCGTTAGAAAAACAAGGCACCCGCCCGCCGCACACAATATTTCTGAAAATCAGGAGCACACGATATTGGGGAAGAGGCATTGATTGGGAATTGGGGAAAGGAGACAACACCTCAGAAGAAACCCAGAGCAAGAGAGGTTGAGCAACAGACAGTAGATTGTGCGAGCCGCCCGTGCGTAACAAGGTGCGAACATATGTGTTGGCTGTCCAGTCAGCAGTCCAGTCAGCTGCTGACTGGATTGTTTTTTGATATATTAACTTTAAATTATTGTATCTTTTAAAATATAAGTCCAAAATTAAAAAATTTGCATCATTGTTCATCTAAATTCAAACTCTTCAAAACAAGACCATACACGAATATGTTTTGAGAAGTTTAAAAATTTATGTTAATTACATGTATATATCAACATATGTCAATGACACTTATGATTCACCACATACAGTTTAAAATACACCATATAACATTAATAATACACCACAAAATAATAATGATTCAGTATTTGTTCCGAAGTTTGTTATTTAATTCACTACTTATTAGTTAATGAATCATATTACCAATTTCAATGAATCATAATATCAAATTTAATGAATCATAACATCATTCTAGTGTATCATCAGTAACACATAAAAATACAAATTTTAAACAATAATACAACACATAACAATATTTGGTACATAAGAAAAATACATGATTCACCATATAAGATTTAAAATACACCATACAACAATAATAATACAATACAAAATAAAAATGATTTTTATCGGTTCCAAAGTTTATTATCTAATTCACCACTTATCAGTTAATGAATCATAATATCAATTTTAATGAATCATTATATCAAAATTAATGAATTATATTATGATTTAGTATATTATCATACACATGTAAAAATAATTTTTTTCAAATTTGTCAAAACATATCCATGACTGGTCTTGTTTTGAAGAGCTTGAATTTAGGAGAATAATGATATAATTTTTTTCATTTTGGACTTATATATTCAAAGTTACAGTCATTTAAAGTTAATATACTAAAGGCAAATTCTTGCCTATACCTGTGTGTACGTAAGATAGCTACATATGTCAGTGTTAATTTACTTAAAAAAAATAGTTGGAGAGTGTTGTGCGCGGGCTGCATACTTTTCTTTTTTTTTCTTTTTTTTTATCACAACATTTTTAAGTTGTTGTAACTTTTAATATATAAGTCCAAAATGAAAAAAAATTATATCATTGTTCATCTAAATTTGAGCTCTTCAAAACAAGACCAGTCATGTATATGTTTTGATAACTTTTTAAAAAATTTATTTTTACATGTATACCATGATATTTTAATGTTAGGTTGTATGTACATATTTTAATGTGAGAATGTACATGTTTTAATGTGACGATGTACATGTTCAAATGTGAGAATGTACATGTTCTTTAATGAACATCTGTACATGTTTGTATGGTCATATGTACATGTTTGTATGGTCATATGTACATGTTTGTATGACCGTCTGTACAAGTGGTCTTCCTTATATGTACATGTTTTAATCTAAGGATCGATGTACATATTTAATGATTCGTACAGGTTTATATGACTATCTATATGTTTTTAATGCGAGAATGTACATGTCTTTACGTGAGGATGTACATGTTTTAGTGAACATTTGTACAGGTTTTTATGACCATCTTTACAAGTTTTCTTTTACGTTCTATGCTCCATACATGTAAAAATAATTTTTTAAAAAAGTTATCAAAATATATCTATAACTGGTCTTGTTTTGAAGTGCTTGAATTTAGATGAACAATGATATACTTTTTTTTCATTTTAGACTTATATATTAAAAGTTATAATAATTTAAAGTTTTTATAATAAATAAAAAAGATAATTATTTTTAAAAAAGTTAAAAAAAAAACAAAAAAAGAAGAAGGCACCGGGAGCGCAAGACAAAAAAAAACACGCCGCTGTGCAGATGTAGCCAAACATGGCTACACCCACGTGTAGCTAAGACATCCTGATACTAAAAATGCAGCCAGTCAGTAAAACAGTCCAATCTGACTGGGACTGCCAAATCAATAGTCTGTACCTATCTTCACGCGGCTGTCCCGCGGGGTAGAATTTGCAGGTGAGCAAAATGAGGGGAAGTTTTCGTCAGGGACACGCTCGATGGTGACAACAAGGATAGAAAACTCTCTCCCTCGAGGAGAGAAGGAACTACTTTGTTTTTAGGGTGGCAATTTTTACCCAACCCGATAACCCGACCCATACCCAACCCAAAAATAGCGGGTTTGGGTCACGATTATTGACCCATTTAATTATTGGGTCGGGTATGGGTTACCCAATTAAATTTTTGGGTTGGGTATGGGTTCAAAGCCCTAACCCGTAGTCAACCCGACCCGTTTATTTTATTTTATTAAAAATAATAATAAGTAAATAATTAGATAAAAATATAAATATATTAGTAAGTAAGTGCTAACCTACTATTAGTATAATACAGATTATGTAGTATCTTTTTTATGAGAGGTTGGTTATTTGATAATACTACTTTGTTGTATTTCTTTATAAAGCAAAAATGAGAGAATTCGTTATGTGGATTGTCAAAAGGCAGTGTGCTGCTCTCTCCTCCATAGCTCCCACTGTGGTCCTATCTCTTATGTACTCTGAAGATTTTTGTCTATGTTTTGATTCTATATTCTGAAGGAGAAAATACAGTTATATTTGGCCCAGACGCGTACACATCACCTTCTTCTATTAAGTGCTACTGAGCAAGACATGTATGTGGAAAAAGAAAAAAGACAGAGGATAATGAAAACTCTAGAATATCTACCATATTGAATGTATGATTTTATTCATTTGTAACTCCGTTTGAGCAATCATATAAAACATTTAATTCCAGGTCTTTTAGAATTTGCAAAGCCTATTATGTTGGGTTAAACGGGTCGGGTATGGGTTTAATCATTTTATATAGGTCGGGTATAAGTTGATAATTTGTAACCCGATTATTATTGGGTCGGGTATGGGTCAATACAATTTTAATTGGGTCGGGTATGGGTGAGCTTCGACCCGACCCATTAACCCGAATTGCCACCCCTATTTGTTGTCCAACGGCGGAAGTAAAATGTGGAACGTGTAGCATTGTTCATGAAACACACTCTTTGAGCCATTAGATGATAATTCAATGGGAAATTTCACGATATACCCCCGAGGTTTGAGCGAATTTTACGAGATACCCCCGAGGTTTCATTTTCATTACGAGATACCCCCGAGGTTTCAATTTTTTTACGATATACCCCTGAGGTTTTATTTTCATTACGATATACCCCTGAGGTTTCAATTTTATTACGAGATGCCCCTCAGTTCAGATTCATATATATTATATTTGTCATATCCTCATTTTACCCTCGCACCATATGCCCCATAACACGGGTTTATAGTCAAATTTTTTAAAAATTTAAAATATGAACAAAATGCACATAAAAATTAAAGATTAATTAAAATTTTATTTCAATTTAAAAAACATAAATAAAAGTATAAAAACAAATTAAAAAAATTAGAATCATGAAAGGTTTAAAATAAATAGAAATGACTAACCAACAAAAAAAATAATCTATTTAAAAAACTTATATTGTTACATAATTTAAAAACTATTATAGTGGTGGCTTAAAATCATATGCCCCGCAATAATCTCAGGGATATATGGTCAAAGTTTTGTATGAATTTGAAACTTAAATAAAATGCTCATATAAATTAAAGTTCATATAAAATTTGAAATTAATATTAAAAGATGAATATAATTAAATAAAAAACAAAAAAAAAAATTAATAAATATAAATGACAAAAAAAAGTAAATTATTTTGAAAAATAAACATAACTTGTTAAGGAGTTACCTAGATATGTATTAAAATTGTAAAAAGTATAACAATAATATGAAGAATATTAAAAGCAACAATTTCATATAGTACATAGAAAAAATCATTATTTTAAATTAGAAAAATAAAGTATAAAAATCATTTTTTTGTTCTTTAAATATAATTGTTATAATAGTTTTTAAATGGGGGTTGCTATTCGCAGTACAAAATTACTAATCACCGCAGTACAAAATTTTTTTAAATCATATTGACGTTGTACACATGTAATGATGTGTCACTGTGTTTTTTTTTTTTCAAAAAATGATATCGGAAAGTAAATTTACAGAAGTAGTTTGTAGTTGATTAGTAGCGAATTTTACTAGTTACTTTTTTGTTGGAATCAATACAGGAACCTTTTTTTTTGTAAAAAAAAGTGTTGGATTACATTTTTATGTGTTTATATTATTAATTTGACTTAAAATTAATTTGTACTGCGAATAGCAAATACTTTACTATTCAGTACAATTTTTTTTTTCACCAAACTTAGTTGAATAAGTTTGAATGTTACGGGGAGACACTTTTTTTTGAAATAATAGATGTTTGAATAACCAAATTTAAGTCAATATGAGTAAAACAACAACTAAGTTAAAGAGAAACTAAGTTACAACAACTAATTTATAGAAAAACTAGGTTGCTATTCGCAGTACAAAATTACTAATCACCGCAGTACAAAATTTTTTTAATTCATACTGACGTTGTACACATGTAATGATGTCGTGTTGTAACTTTTGTTTTTTTAAAAAATAATTTCTTTAGCGTAAACAGTAAAAAACACTCTAATTGTTACAAAACATTATAAACCCGTATTAATTGCGCCAATATGATTTTAATTGTGAATCCACGTAATTTGGACGACATTTTACGTTATTTTTGACTAAATTACAAACATTGGTACATATTCAGAATGCCGTACTCAATTCATAGTTAAAAACGCCAATTTCGGGTGAAAAATGCTCTAATTGTAATAAAAGACGTTAAACCCTTTTTAATCGCATTTAAACGTTATAATTGTGACTCCACATAAGTTAATGACATTTTATGTTGTGTTTGACTAAATTACAAACATTGTTACACTTTCAGAACGTTGTATTGAAATCGCAGTTGAAAACGTCAATTTCGGGTAAAAAACGCTCGTACTATATATAGCCTAACCTTCCTTGGATTATTCATTTCTCACTTCCTCACTCTCTCTCCTCTATCTCTCTTAAGGAAGAAGCTCTCTTCTGTCTGCCGGAGCCACCGCCGGAGCCGCGCCGGAGCCGCCACCCGCCGCCACCAACCACCGCCGGACCACTACCGGAAAAATTTTCCGGTGAGTTTTTCGAATTTTTTTTTTGCAACTTATAGATTTGGGTGTCCTGAGTATGAACTCGGTGTTAGTTTTTTGAAATTCAACATCATTTGAGCTAGATCTAGCATTAAAAATTTGAAAATTTTCAAAAAAAAAAAAAACCCAGTCGAGCACCACCACTGCTCTACCCGGAGACAGGCGAGAACCGGCGGTGCTCGCTCCAGACGCCGGCGAGGACTGATGATGCTCGAGTGCAGCTCTGGCGAGTACCCCTGGTGCTCGCGTCCTCTTCTGCGCGCGCCTGAAGACCGGACCGAGGAGAGCTGCTGCTCGCATGTGGCCGAGGCGAGGACTGGCGCTTCTCTTGGCTGGCGGCAGCGAGGACTGGTGATGCTCGACCCTGGCGGCAGCGAGGAGCGGGTCTACTCGACCCAGGCGGCGGAGAGGAGCTGTACTCCTCGACCCAACTCTTTTTTTTTTAATTTTAATATTTGGAATGATTTTTTAAATGTTTTAATTTGTTTATTTTTTAATTCTATTATTGTGAATGATTTTTAAATGTTTTAATTTGTTATTTTTTTAATTGTAATATTGTGAATGATTTTTAAATGTTTTAATTTGTTATTTTTGAATTCTAACTAATATTGTGAATGATTTATAAATGTTTTACTTTGTTATTTTTTTGAATTCTAACTAATATTGTGAATGATATGATTATAAATGTTTGAATTTTTATGTTATGAATGAGGGATATAACTGTGTGATATTCGTATGCAGTGATGGATCGTCTGAAAAAAGCAGTGAGACATGTCACGAAGAGGAAGAATAAAAACCGGGGTGCGGAGCAGGCTATGACGGCCTCGTACCGTCGTCGTGGACATGTTCCTGGTGAAGGGCCGAGTAATCCTGCCCCCGCATGGAAGCACACCATTCATCTTTCCATCCGGGTCAATCTTCCAACGACCCGGCGTTTCAAGTACCAGCACCACCAATGGTAGCGGAGGATGACTCGGCGGTGTTCAATATACCGAGGGACGCATGCCAGAGTTGTCATCATCCAGTAGTGCTTTTTCTGACAGATCACTGCACAGCTCTAGCTTCAATATCTCAGGGCAATCAAGCCACCAGACTGCTCCGTCAGGCGGTGGTAGTTCATCACGTCAACCACGCCCATCACCTGCCCGTGCTGTTGAGGACCATGTGATGACTGAGCGTTCGCCACATGCTGATGACGATGGTCGTGGTGCTGATGATGAGGACTCACCCGACGTGGATGAGGAGCAGGATAAGGAAGATGATGAAGTCATGGATAAGGAGGATGACACTGACGAGGAAGCAGCGCTAGCGATGGTTCCAGTCATTCCTACCTCTTGGAAGTTGACAGAGGTGCCAGTTCCTGGCGGTCCACTACTCACTAGTGTTATCACTAGCTTCGGGGGTCATGTGGCGCTTGACTTATGGACCTCGGCTAAGGTATGTTCTCTATCTTCTCCTGTATTTGATCATTTAATATCATACTACGTTTTGTAAGTGTTAAATATTGGTCATTATGTAGGATCGTGGGGTTTTGAGTTTCAAATCCCGTAGGGTGATGCTTACCTGCTGGCCAAAAGATCAAATTTCTAAACCAAGAACAAGGAAGATGCTTGAGTATTCTGGTATAGAGCACCTACAGGATATTACGATGCCATACAACAATATGTCCCTTATCAGTGCTTTTGTGGAGAGGTGGAAGCCTGATACAAACTCATTCCATATGCCGTTTGGTGAGATGACGATTACCCTGCATGATGTGTGGATGATACTGCAAATCCCCATCGTCGGTCGTTCATTGACAGCGAATTCATCCACCCCTGAGTTGAAGGAGGTAATGGCTGATTGTCTTAATTTTGGGGCAGATGTTGAGATATGACAGAGGCACTGTGGAATACCGGTGCTGTATCAATTTCGAGCTTGTTGCAGCAATGTAGGGATGAAAATGAAGAGGCAATGAAGCAGGCATGTGGTTGGTTGTATCATCTGATTGGTACCACCATATTAGCTGGAAAATCAAATGGTCGTCTGAGTCCACAGCTGTTCAGTTTAGTAGCTCCTGTGAAGAAAGGTACCAAGCTTCGTAAATATGCATGGGGAGCTGGTACTCTTGCATGGTTATATCGCCAGCTAGGGATAGCATCTCGTGCCGACTCCAGTGGGATAGGTGGTTCTATGACGTTACTTGAGGTATGTGTCCTAATGTGCATCTAGTATATGATAACTCACTGAGTATTAATAATTGGTACTGCTTAATCATTCTAGTGTTTTATATGCACAGTGCTGAATTTATGCGTACTTCCCTACATTAAGACCAGCGATTAGCCCGGACTGGCGCGCTAATGATGATAGACCTTGGGCTCTAAGATGGGTGAGATCTACCGCTCAAGTGCAGGATCATCGTTCACTGCAAGGATATCGTGAGCATCTAGATGCTTTGACTGCTCTAAATGTAAGTGTTTGTAGTTGCTAACACATTGAACCATTATTATTTTTGTCTTTCGTTGTTGGTTACATTTTACTATTAATGTTCATTGTAGATTGATTGGTTGCCCTACGGTCGAGATAATGTTAATGTTCATGGAGGGCGTACATGGTATAGAGGTAACATACCGGTTTTGGGGTTGAATGAGCCATACATGCCTGGTCGCTGTCTACGCCAGTTTGGTTACATTCAGGATATCCCTGAACCTCCTATTAGACCCAACCCAAGGTCTGAAAAAAGAGGAAAAACCCAACCCTACACCTGTGTATACCCCCCATGTATAATTTTTGGGAAAACACGCCTAAATTGCTGGTTCCAGGGTATACGCGCACAAATGCGCGGTTGCATGCTTGTGACCCACTCTACCTTGATTGGTACACCAAGCACACACACCCGAAGATCGTAAACCTGAGACTTATCAGACCACCCTGGTTCATCGTCCAGATCCCTGTCTAGTAAGTTCTTTTTGTCATAGTACTTCATTAAATATCACTTTTATTTTTATGTGTACTTACCTGACCAAGTGTGTTACAGCTACTGTCTGAGGCAAGTGAGCTTGCACGCCTGTACTACCAAGAGAACAATGCATGGGACTGGTCATACTATCGTCAGGGGATGCCAGAAGAAGAACAAAGGGCTGCAACTGATGGTCTTGTGGATGTGTTCAGCTCTTTATACATATGGGATAGTTACCAGCGCCAGCATGGTGCACCCTAGTGCTTGTCATCTTGGATTTGGATGTAATAAACTTTAGTATCATCTTGGAACTATTTGTTGTCCTTCATTTTGACTTGGTGTGTTAGACGCTAGTACAATTTGTTTGGATGTAGTTTTTTTCTGGTGGACTTGGTGATGGTGGAATTATTGCTGACAATGCTGGTGACCTTGTTGATGATCTGTTGGTTGATTTTGTGGAGGTTCTTAGAACCGTTGGAGATAAGAAAAACAGGGGAGACTATGCCAAAAATTTTCTAGAAATGCATCGTTTCTGCATTCATGGCTCCTTTCAAAGTTAACGATCAGTATTTGACAAATGTGCTTCTTAAGATCAATGCCAAGATGGGTGGTCTAAATTCTTTGTTGGTCGTTGAATGTTCTCCAGCAATGATAGTGTCGAAATGAAATATCTAACATGTACCAAAGATTGTATATGTCACGAGAAATGAAATATATCAAAATGTAGAAATTCCTAAGAAAGAAAAGATGTGTGACCAACTTCAATCTAAACTTCCTGGAATGCCTTTGTTTCTGTTGAGCTTGCTGCCTGTGAGAAAGAATTGTGATATTTATGGGCCTTGGCAGAAGAAGAATTTGGTGTCGTCACACAATGCATGGGTCCTTTCAAAGTTAACGATCAGTATTTGACAAATGTGCTTGTTAAGATCAATGCCAATCTAGGTGGTCTAAATTCTTTGTTGGTCGTTGAATGTTCTCCAGCAATGATAGTGTCGAAATGAAATATCTAACATGTACCAAAGATTGTATATGTCACGATAAATGAAATATATCAAAATGTAGAAATTCCTAAGAAAGAAAAGTCCCTGAATCCAAATCGTATGAATCACATAAATGAAAGCTGCAACCGCAAGTTTGTGGTGGATGCCCTGATAATGTCCCTCCCGTTACTGTTATTGATAATACGATGAATCACATAATTAAAAGTCAATAACTATAACAACACGTTTATTCCACGTCCAAACATCTACTAAAGATTATAAATCCCGAAAATTATAACAACACGAGAACTAACAAGATCAAATACGCAATAACCAATAACCTAATTATTTCCTAACCTTTGTCTCTCTATTCCCCGTGCTATTACATTACGTCTCATCATAATTGGTTCTTGGTGTTGAAAATCATCATCATCGGGCTCAATAGGATCATAAATAACAAGTAATGGAATATGAGCGATGAAATCATTATACTCCATGTAATTCTCCATCATCCGGCGAACTGATGTATCATTTCGTACATGAATAAAAGTCCACTCGTAGTCGCCCTCCAGCCCCAAATACACCATTGTTGTTATGTTTATTCTGCCGAGGAGGGACTGTAGTGCTCGAATTACTCGTCGTTGTAGATCCCGGAGATTACTAGGATATGGCATAGTAACTTCTACGCGTCTGTGCCCCATTCTTCTATCAAATTGTGTTCCATGACGACCAAAAGTAGCTACATAATTAACGTGCAAACAGAAAGGAAACTCCATTTGATTTTGGGAGCGAAATGGGAATTAAGGTGTGAAGAGTTCAAGCAAGATGTAATTAGACAGATTCAGAGAGCACGGGGTAAGGAATGAGTATGTTGGGATACTAATACCCACTTTTATAATATTTGAGTAACACTGACATGTCCAACGGCTAGTTCAACGACTACTGAAATCAAGCTTCCAAACACACCATGCGCAGTACAAAGTGAATTCAAAGTTACCATAGGTAATTACTTTTGTCAGGAAAGGTACACGTACCAGGTTACCGTTTGCAGTACAAAGTGAATTCAAAGTTACCATAGGTAATTACTTTTGTCAGTAAAGGTACACGTACCAGGTTACCGTTTGCAGTACAAAGTGAATTCAAAGTTACCATAGGTAATTACTTTTGTCAGTAAAGGTACACGTACCAGGTTACCGTTTGCAGTACAAAGTGAATTCAAAGTTACCATAGGTAATTACTTTTGTCAGTAAAGGTACACGTACCAGGTTACCGTTTGCAGTACAAAGTGAATTCAAAGTTACCATAGGTAATTACTTTTGTCAGTAAAGGTACACGTACCAGGTTACCGTTTGCAGTACAAAGTGAATTCAAAGTTACCATAGGTAATTACATTTTGTCAGGAAAGGTACGTACCAGGTCACTGTACACGTACCAGGTTACCGTTTGCAGTACAAAGTGAATTCAAAGTTACCATAGGTAATTACTTTTGTCAGGAAAGGTACACGTACCAGGTCACTGTACACGTACCAGGTTACCATTTGCAGTACAAAGTGAATTCAAAGTTACCATAGGTAATTACTTTTGTCAGTAAAGGTACACGTACCAGGTTACCGTTTGCAGTACAAAGTGAATTCAAAGTTACCATAGGTAATTACTTTTGTCAGGAAAGGTACACGTACCAGGTCACTGTACACGTACCAGGTTACCGTTTGCAGTACAAAGTGAATTCAAAGTTACCATAGGTAATTACTTTTGTCAGGAAAGGTACACGTACCAGGTCACTGTACACGTACCAGGTTACCGTTTGCAGTACAAAGTGAATTCAAAGTTACCATAGGTAATTACTTTTGTCAGTAAAGGTACACGTACCAGGTTACCGTTTGCAGTACAAAGTGAATTCAAAGTTACCATAGGTAATTACTTTTGTCAGGAAAGGTACACGTACCAGGTCACTGTACACGTACCAGGTTACCGTTTGCAGTACAAAGTGAATTCAAAGTTACCATAGGTAATTACTTTTGTCAGTAAAGGTACACATACCAGGTTACCGTTTGCAGTACAAAGTGAATTCAAAGTTACCATAGGTAATTACTTTTGTCAGGAAAGGTACACGTACCAGGTCACTGTACACGTACCAGGTTACCGTTTGCAGTACAAAGTGAATTCAAAGTTACCATAGGTAATTACTTTTGTCAGGAAAGGTACACGTACCAGGTCACTGTACACGTACCAGGTTACCATTTGCAGTACAAAGTGAATTCAAAGTTACCATAGGTAATTACTTTTGTCAGGAAAGGTACACGTACCAGGTTACCGTTTGCAGTACAAAGTGAATTCAAAGTTACCTTAGGTAATTACTTTTGTCAGGTAAGGTACACGTACCAGGTCACTGTACACGTACCAGGTTACCGTTTGCAGTACAAAGTGAATTCAAAGTTACCATAGGTAATTACTTTTGTCAGGAAAGGTACACGTACCAGGTCATTGTACACGTATCAGGTTACCGTTTTTTTAACTTGTAACCTTGTGGCTAGTTCATGACCAACCTCTATATAAGGGATGCCTCCTCCATTTCATCTTCACACACTCTCTCTCCATATTCTCGAAGCTCTCTATTTCCTTACTCTCTTCCAAAAATTATTTCGTAAAACGTGCAAGCTCTCTCTCTAAACATGAGTCAATATTCAGATTCCGATCATGAGTATGTTCCAATATCAAGCCCAGTAAGTATTTAGTTTATTGTCTTTGTTAATCATATTCGCACTAACATTTCATATTTCAATATTCATCTAACATTCTCTCGACCCTTATTGCAGGATAGTGACTCAACCACTGATTCAGATTGGGATGAATTTGATGAAGGCGTTCCGGATCATTATGCACAGATGGATGACTACATGCAAGAGATGTATAATCGAGCTCCGGTGGTGGACACAGGTTACTTATTTCAAACAAACCAGGCCTTTAGGGGTAAAGAAGAAGCGAAAGCTTGGGTAGATAGTGTTGGCCATCCCAACCATATCTACACCATAATTCAAAGTTCTCGGCGGGCCAAGATTTCCACATAACATGCGAGAGGTATTGGAAACCACGAAGGACATCACGACCTGGTGTCATCAACCGGCGCAGATCATCGGGTTCAAAGAAATGTGGTTGTCCCTTTAAAATTAAGGGGTATTACACAAGCTACGGGTGTTTCTTGCAAGTGGGTAACGGATGGCATAACCATGATCTCGCAGAGTGGGCAGAGGCTCATTTTGTGGGAAAACGCCTGACTGAGCGGAGGAGATTATGATCGACCAGAGAACCAGAGTCGGTGTGCCCCCCTGTGCAATTTATTCCGAGCTCACAACAATCAACCCAGAAACGTCAGCAACAAGGAAAGACATATACAACCGGATACAAAAAACAAAACTAGTAAATAGAGATGGTCGATCTATGGTGCAGACTCTGCTGAGTGACCTAGACAAAAACAACTACTACTACGATTACATTACAGATCCAAGTAAGTCAACTCAGTATGTCTCAAATAATTTCAATCATTTAGGTTTCATCTTAATTTGATAGATAACATGATTATATTTCATAATTTAGATGATCAAACACGACTTGGGTCCATCTTCTTTGCACACCCTACATCTAGATTACTGCTCCATGCGTTCCCGTATGTCATAGGCATTGATGCTACCTATAAAACAAACATAGCAAAAATGCCTTTGGTTCAGTTCATCGGGATGACGAGTATAGGCAAAAACTTCAGCATTGCCTTCATCTGCCTTGTATCAGAATCAATAGACATGTATGTGTGGGCACTTCAACAATTAAGGGACCTCCTCGGGCAGACTACAACCTCTACATTTATCACCGACAGATGTCTGGCCCTGATGAATGCCTTAGATGAGGTATTTCCTGAATCTCATTATCTACTATGTCGGTGGCACATAAGTAGGAACGTTCAGGGGAAAGCCGAGACTTATATGGGTGATAGAGGAAGGGCGGCGGCTGCAGTCCGAATGTGGACTTCGGTTGTCTACTCGAGCACAGAGCAGGACTACAACGAGAGGTACGCACATTTCAAGAATACATACCAAAGCTACCCACGTTTCATTACGTATGTTGCATCAGTCAGGGAGAAATACAAGGAAAAATTTGTGGAGGCTTGGGTCAAGAATGTGTTGCACTTCGGCAACACATCGACAAATAGGTAAAATTGTTAATCTTGTAATGTTTAAGATAATACAGTGATTGTTATAGATCTATAAAACTTACTTAAACATTTGATAGGGTGGAGAGCGCACATTCTTCTTTAAAGGCGAGATTAAGGAGTGCTAGACACACTTTGGATGTAATCGTTCCAAAGATTAACGATCATGTGAATACAAGCATCCGGGAGTTAAAAAAGGATTTTGAGGCAGCCAGGACAAAACACAGAAGAGAGCACATGAGGGTTCCAATCGCTGACCTGATCGGGAAGGTTAGTACCCTTTGCTTAGATGAGCTAGTCAAGGAGCTTGGAAGGGCGAATTATGTGCAAATGGACAGCTCAATCTGTGGATGTGACAAGGTAACCTCTCATGGATTACCTTGCGCTTGTAAATTAAACTACATGCTGGATAGTGGTATACTATGCTCAAAGAGGGATATACATCGTTTCTGGTATACCCTAAGCTGGGAGAAACATGAATCGACAATTGATATGGTATCCTACATGGAGGAAGAACAGAATAGATGGCGAGACATAGCTTCTGAGGTAGCACAGTCAGATGATCCTACTCTGATGGCGAAATGTTACAGTCAAATCCAAAACTTCCTTCACCCAGATATGGTGTGCCAATTAGGAGAGCCATTGGAACAGGTTGGGATTGGCAGACCTACCGGGCCCTCAAGACCAAACCGACAGGAACCTTCGTCTTGGGAGCGTAACCGACCAAGGGCAGGCCAGTCCAGACAAGCGCCATCAAATAGAAGATCACGTAATAGAGGATCATCAAATCCGAGTCGATTCCAGCCCCTTGACAACTTCCCATACTACCAGAATTTCAACCCCAACCTATATCAATATATGACTGGGTATATTGATGTTCGTGGAGATGGGAATTGTGGTTTCAGGGTCATTGCTGACTACCTATATTCAAATGAAGAGAGGTGGAAAGATGTCAGTGTAGCATTGTACAATCACATGAAGAATCAAGCACCGGCGAATGGACTATACAAGGCCATTTTTAACGAAGGACCGTACAACGGCATGTTAAGAGCACTTCATTGGAATTCAGGAGAGCCAGCACCTTCACATAAATGGATGCACACGGAAATGGGGTTGGTGATCGCGACAAGGTACACTTCGATAGTAGTTTTCTACTCTACTGTCTATGGGGGTGCGGCAAGTGCCACATACCTTCCCATCGATAATTATACCGATCGTGATAGCCCAAGAGGAGAGATCCACATAGGAATTTGCCCCCAGGGTAATTTCATAAGGTTCGGCATGGTTCATGACTCCCCACTCCCCCCTGTCTATCCATAGTGGTTCGCTTATAGAGATCCAAACACTGTCGGACTTTTGGATTCATCAATTACAATCTAGGTTAGATAGTTGGATCAATGTTGTACCTTAGTTTTTCTTTAACTTAGTTGTTGTAACTTAGTCTTTCTTTAACTTAGTTGTGTTGTAACTTAGTTGTTGTAACTTAGTTTTCTATGGGGGTTGCTATTCGCAGGTCAAAATTACTAATCACCGCAGTACAAAATTTTTTTAATTCATATTGACGTTGTACACATGTAATGATGTGTCGCTGTGTTTTTTTTTTCAAAAAATGATATGGAAAGTAAATTTACCGAAGTAGTTTGTAGTTGATTAGTAGCGAATTTTACTAGTTACTTTTTTGTTGGAATCAATACAGGAACCTTTTTTTGTAAAAAAAAGTGTTGGATTACATTTTTATGTGTTTATATTACATTTTTATGTGTTTATATTATTAATTTGACTTAAAATTAATTTGTACTGCGAATAGCAAATACTTTACTATTCGCAGTACAAATTTTTTTTTCACCAAACTTAGTTGAATAAGTTTGAATGTTACGGGGAGACACTTTTTTTTGAAATAATAGATGTTTGAATAACCAAATTTAAGTCAATATGAGTAAAACAACAACTAAGTTAAAGAGAAACTAAGTTAAAACAACTAATTATTGATAAACTAAGTTACAACAACTAAGTTAAAGAAAGACTAAGTTACAACAACTAAGTTAAAGAAAAACTAAGGTACAACGTTGATCCAACTATCTAACCTAGATTGTAATTGATGAATCCAAGGTCCGACAGTGTTTGGATCTCTATAAGCGAACCACTGCGGATAGACAGGGGGGAGTGGGGAGTTGAACCATGCCGAACCTTATGAAATGACCCTGGGGGCAAATTCCTATGTGGATCTCTCCTCTTGGGCTATCACGATCGGTATAATTATCGATGGGAAGGTATGTGGCACTTGCCGCACCCCCATAGACAGTAGAGTAGAAAACTACTATCGAAGTGTACCTTGTCGCGATCACCAACCCCATTTCCGTGTGCATCCATTTATGTTGAGGTGCTGGCTCTCCTGAATTCCAATGAAGCGCTCTTAACATGCGTTGTACGGTCCTTCGTTAAAAATGGCCTTGTATAGTCCATTCGCCGGTGCTTGATTCTTCATGTGATTGAACAATGCTACACGGACATCTTTCCACCTCTCTTCGTCTGAATATAGGTAGTCAGCAATGACCCTGAAACCACAATTCCCATCTCCACGAACATCAATATACCCAGTCATATATTGATATAGGTTGGGGTTGAAATTCTGGTAGTATGGGAAGTCGCAAGGGGCTGGAATCGACTCGGATTTGATGATCCTCTATTACGTGATCTTCTATTTGATGGCGCTCCTTGTGACTGGCCTGCCCTTGGTCGGTTACGTTCCCAAGACGAAGGTTCCCGTCGGTTTGGTCTTGAGGGCCCGGTAGGTCTGCCAATCCCAACCTGTTCCAATGGCTCTCCTAATTGGCACACCATATCTGGGTGAAGGAAGTTTTGGATTTGACTGTAACATTTCGCCATCAGAGTAGGATCATCTGACTGTGCTACCTCAGAAGCTATGTCTCGCCATCTATTCTGTTCTTCCTCCATGTAGGATACCATATCAATTGTCGATTCATGTTTCTCCCAGCTTAGGGTATACCAGAAACGATGTATATCCCTCTTCGAGCATAGTATACCACTATCCAGCATGTAGTTTAATTTACAAGCGCAAGGTAATCCATGAGAGGTTTTGTCACATCCACAGATTGAGCTGTCCATTTGCACATAATTCGCCCTTCCAAGCTCCTTGACTAGCTCATCTAAGCAAAGGGTACTAACCTTCCCGATCAGGTCAGCGATTGGAACCCTCATGTGCTCTCTTCTGTGTTTTGTCCTGGCTGCCTCAAAATCCTTTTTTAACTCCCGGATGCTTGTATTCACATGATCGTTAATCTTTGGAAAGATTACATCCAAAGTGTGTCTAGCACTCCTTAATCTCGCCTTTAGAGAAGAATGTGCGCTCTCCACCCTATCAAATGTTTAAGTAAGTTTTATAGATCTATAACAATCACTGTATTATCTTAAACATTACAAGATTAACAATTTTACCTATTTGTCGATGTGTTGCCGAAGTGCAACACATTCTTGACCCAAGCCTCCACAAATTTTTCCTTGTATTTCTCCCAGACTGATGCAACATACGTAATGAAACGTGGGTAGCTTTGGTATGTCTCCTTGAAATATGCGTACCTCTCGTTGTAGTCCTGCTCTGTGCTCGAGTAGACAACCGAAGTCCACATTCGGACTGCAGCCGCCGCCCTTCCTCTATCACCCATATAAGTCTCGGCTTTCCCCTGAACGTTCCTACTTATGTGCCACCGACATAGTAGATGATGAGATTCAGGAAATACCTCATCTAAGGCATTCATCAGGGCCAGACATCTGTCGGTGATAAATGTAGAGGTTGTAGTCCGCCCGAGGAGGTCCCTTAATTGTTGAAGTGCCCACACATACATGTCTGTTGCTTCTGATACAAGGAAGGCGAAGGCAATGCTGAAGTTTTTGCCTATACTCGTCATCCCGATGAACTGAACCAAAGGCATTTTTGCTATGTTTGTTTTATAGGTAGCATCAATGCCTATGACATACGGGAACGCATGGAGCAGTAATCTAGATGTAGGGTGTGCAAAGAAGATGGACCCAAGTCGTGTTTGATCATCAAATTGTGAAATATAATCATGTTATCTATCAAATTAAGATGAAACCTAAATGATTGAAGTTATTTGAGACATACTGAGTTGACTTACTTGGATCTGTAGTGTAATCGTAGTAGTAGTTGTTTTTGTCTAGGTCACTCAGCAGAGTCTGCACCATAGATCGACCATCTCTATTTACTAGTTTTGTTTTTTGTATCCGGTTGTATATGTCTTTCCTTGTTGCTGACGTTTCTGGGTTGATTGTTGTGAGCTCGGAATAAATTGCACAGGGGGGCACACCGACTCTGGTTCTCTGGTCGATCATAATCTCCTCCGCCTCAGTCAGGCGTTTTCCCACAAAATGACCCTCTGCCCACTCTGCGAGATCATGGTTATGCCATCCGTTACCCACTTGCAAGAAACACCCGTAGCTTGTGTAATACCCCTTAATTTTAAAAGGGCAACCACATTTCTTTGAACCCGATGATCTGCGCCGGTTGATGACACCAGGTCGTGATGTCCTTCGTGGTTTCCAATACCTCTCGCATGTTATGTGGAAATCTTGGCCCGCCCGAGAACTTTGAATTATGGTGTAGATATGGTTGGGATGGCCAACACTATCTACCCAAGCTTTCGCTTCTTCTTTACCCCTAAAGGCCTGGTTTGTTTGAAATAAGTAACCTGTGTCCACCACCGGAGCTCGATTATACATCTCTTGCATGTAGTCATCCATCTGTGCATAATGATCCGGAACGCCTTCATCAAATTCATCCCAATCTGAATCAGTGGTTGAGTCACTATCCTGCAATAAGGGTCGAGAGAATGTTAGATGAATATTGAAATATGAAATGTTAGTGCGAATATGATTAACAAAGACAATAAACTAAATACTTACTGGGCTTGATATTGGAACATACTCATGATCGGAATCTGAAGATTGACTCATGTTTAGAGAGAGAGCTTGCACAGTTTAACGAAATAAGTGTTGGAAGAGAGTAAGGAAATAGAGAGCTTCGAGAATATGGAGAGAGAGTGTGTGAAGATGAAATGGAGGAGGCATCCCTTATATAGAGGTTGGTCATGAACTAGCCACAAGGTTACAAGTTAAAAAAACGGTAACCTGGTACGTGTACAGTGACCTAGTACGTGTACCTTACCTGACAAAAGTAATTACCTATGGTAACTTTGAATTCACTTTGTACTGCAAACGGTAACCTGGTACGTGTACAGTGACCTAGTACGTGTACCTTCCTGACAAAAGTAATTACCTAGGTAACTTTGAATTCACTTTGTACTACAAACGGTAACCTGGTACGTGTACCTTACCTGACAAAAGTAATTACCTATGGTAACTTTGAATTCACTTTGTACTGCAAACGGTAACCTGGTACGTGTACCTTTCCTGACAAAAGTAATTACCTATGGTAACTTTGAATTCACTTTGTACTGCAAACGGTAACCTGGTACGTGTACAGTGACCTAGTACGTGTACCTTTCCTGACAAAAGTAATTACCTATGGTAACTTTGAATTCACTTTGTACTGCAAACGGTAACCTGGTACGTGTATTACCTGACAGTAATTACCTAAGGTAACTTTGAATTCACTTTGTACTGCAAACGGTAACCTGGTACGTGTACAGTGACCTGGTACGTGTACCTTTCCTGACAAAAGTAATTACTATGGTAACTTTGAATTCACTTTGTACTGCAAACGGTAACCTGGTACGTGTACAGTGACCTGGTACGTGTACCTTCCTGACAAAAGTAATTACCATGGTAACTTTGAATTCACTTTGTACTGCAAACGGTAACCTGGTACGTGTACAGTGACCTGGTACGTGTACCTTACCTGACAAACCTATGGTAAATTTGAATTCACTTTGTACTGCACATGGTGTGTTTGGTACGCTTGATTTTAGTAGTCGTTGAACTAGCCGTTGGACATGTCAGTGTTACTCAAATATTATAAAAGTGGGTATTAGTGTCCCAACATACTCATTCCTTACCCCGTGCTCTCTGAATCTGTCTAATTACATCTTGCTTGAACTCTTCACACCTTAATTCCCATTTCGCTCCCAAAATCAAATGGAGTTTCCTTTCTGTTTGCACGTTAATTATGTAGCTACTTTTGGTCGTCATGGAGCACAATTTGATAGAAGAGTGGGGCACAGACGCGTAGAAGTTACTATGCCATATCCTAGTAATCTCCGGGATCTACAACGACGAGTAATTCGAGCACTACAGTCCCTCCTCGGCAGAATAAACATAACAACAATGGTGTATTTGGGGCTGGAGGGCGACTACGAGTGGACTTTTATTCATGTACGAAATGATACATCAGTTCGCCGGATGATGGAGAATTACATGGAGTATAATGATTTCATCGCTCATATTCCATTACTTGTTATTTATGATCCTATTGAGCCCGATGATGATGATTTTCAACACCAAGAACCAATTTATGAGATGAGACGTAATGTAATAGCACGGGGAATAGAGAGACAAAGGTTAGGAAATAATTAGGTTATTGGTTATTGCGTATTTGATCTTGTTAGTTCTCGTGTTGTTATAATTTTCGGATTTATAATCTTTAGTAGATGTTTGGACGTGGAATAAACGTGTTGTTATAGTTATTGACTTTCATTTATGTGATTCATACGATTTGGATTCAGGGACTTTTCTTTCTTAGGAATTTCTACATTTTGATATATTTCATTTCTCGTGACATATACAATCTTTGGTACATGTTAGATATTTCATTTCGACACTATCATTGCTGGAGAACATTCAACGACCAACATAGAATTTAGACCACCCAGATTGGCATTGATATTAACAAGCACATTTGTCAAATACTGATCGTTAACTTTGAAAGGAGCCATGCATTGTGTGACGACACCAAATTCTACCAAATTCTTCTTCTGCCAAGGCCCATAAATATCACAATTCTTTCTCACAGGCAGCAAGCTCAACAGAAACAAAGGCATTCCAGGAAGTTTAGATTGAAGTTGGTCACACATCTTTTCTTTCTTAGGAATTTCTACATTTTGATATATTTCATTTCTCGTGACATATACAATCTTTGGTACATGTTAGATATTTCATTTCGACACTATCATTGCTGGAGGACATTCAACGACCAACAAAGAATTTAGACCACCCAGATTGGCATTGATATTAACAAGCACATTTGTCAAATACTGATCGTTAACTTTGAAAGGAGCCATGAATGCAGAAACGATGCATTTCTAGAAAATTTTTGGCATAGTCTCCCCTGTTTTTCTTATCTCCACCGGTTCTAAGAACCTCCTCCACAAAATCAACCAACAGATCATCAACTAACACACCAAGTCAAAATGAAAGACAACAAATAGTTCCAAGATGATACTAAAGTTTATTACATCAAATCCAAGATGACAAGCACTAGGGTGCACCATGCTGGCGCTGGTAACTATCCCATATGTACAAAGAGCTGAACACATCCACAAGACCATCAGTTGCAGCCCTTTGTTCTTCTGGCATCCCCTGACGATAGTATGACCAGTCCCATGCATTGTTCTCTTGGTAGTACGGGCGTGCAAGCTCACTTGCCTCAGACAGTAGCTGTAACACACTTGGTCAGGTAAGTACACATAAAAAATAAAAGTGATATTTAATGATGTACTATGACAAAAAGAACTTACTAGACAGGGATCTGGACGATGAACCAGGGTGGTCTGATAAGTCTCAGGGTTTAGGATCTTCGGGTGTGTGTGCTTGGTGTACCAATCTAGGTAGAGTGGGTCACAAGCATGCAACCGCGCATTTGTGCGCGTATACCCTGGAACCAGCAATTTAGGAGTGTTTTCCCAAAATTATACATGGGGGGGTATACACAGGTGTAGGGTTGGGTTTTTCCTCTTTTTTCAGACCTTGGGTTGGGTCTAATAGGAGGTTCAGGGATATCCTGAATGTAACCAAACTGGCGTAGACAGCGACCAGGCATGTATGGCTCATTCAACCCCAAAATCGGTATGTTACCTCTATACCATGTACGCCCTCCATGAACATTAACATTATCTCGACCGTAGGGCAACCAATCAATCTACAATGAACATTAATAGTAAAATGTAACCAACAACGAAAGACAAAAATAATAATGGTTCAATGTGTTAGCAACTACAAACACTTACATTTAGAGCAGTCAAAGCATCTAGATGCTCACGATATCCTTGCAGTGAACGATGATCCTGCACTTGAGAGGTAGATCTCACCCATCTTAGAGCCCAAGGTCTATCATCATTAGCGCGCCAGTCCGGGCTAATCGCTGGTCTTAATGTAGGGAAGTACGCATAAATCCAGCACTGTGCATATAAAACACTAGAATGATTAAGCAGTACCAATTATTAATACTCAGTGAGTTATCATATACTAGATGCACATTAGGACACATACCTCAAGTAACGTCATAGAACCACCTATCCCACTGGAGTCGGCACGAGATGCTATCCCTAGCTGGCGATATAACCATGCAAGAGTACCAGCTCCCCATGCATATTTACGAAGCTTGGTACCTTTCTTCACAGGAGCTACTAAACTGAACAGCTGTGGACTCAGACGACCATTTGATTTTCCAGCTAATATGGTGGTACCAATCAGATGATATAACCAACCACATGCCTGCTTCATTGCCTCTTCATTTTCATCCCTACATTGCTGCAACAAGCTCGAAATTGATACAGCACCGGTATTCCACAGTGCCTCTGTCATACTCTCAACATCTGCCCCAAAATTAAGACAATCAGCCATTACCTCCTTCAACTCAGGGGTGGATGAATTCGCTGTCAATGAACGACCGACGATGGGGATTTGCAGTATCATCCACACATCATGCAGGGTAATCGTCATCTCACCAAACGGCATATGGAATGAGTTTGTATCAGGCTGCCACCTCTCCACAAAAGCACTGATCAGGGACATATTGTTGTATGGCATCGTAATATCCTGTAGGTGCTCTATACCAGAATACTCAAGCATCTTCCTTGTTCTTGGTTTAGAAATTTGATCTTTTGGCCAGCAGGTAAGCATCACCCTACGGGATTTGAAACTCAAAACCCCACGATCCTACATAATGACCAATATTTAACACTTACAAAACGTAGTATGATATTAAATGATCAAATACAGGAGAAGATAGAGAACATACCTTAGCCGAGGTCCATAAGTCAAGCGCCACATGACCCCCGAAGCTAGTGATAACACTAGTGAGTAGTGGACCGCCAGGAACTGGCACCTCTGTCAACTTCCAAGAGGTAGGAATGACTGGAACCATCGCTAGCGGCTTCCTCGTCAGTGTCATCCTCCTTATCCATGACTTCATCATCTTCCTTATCCTGCTCCTCATCCACGTCGGGTGAGTCCTCATCATCAGCACCACGACCATCGTCATCAGCATGTGGCGAACGCTCAGTCATCACATGGTCCTCAACAGCACGGGCAGGTGATGGGCGTGGTGGACGTGATGAACTACCACCGCCTGACGGAGCAGTCTGGTGGCTTGATTGCCCTGAGATATTGAAGCTAGAGCTGTGCAGTGATCTGTCAGAAAAAGCACTACTGGATGATGACAACTCTGGCATGCGTCTCCTCGGTATATTGAACACCGCCGAGTCATCCTCCGCTACCATTGGTGGTGCTGGTACTTGAAACGCCGGGTCGTTGGAAGATTGACCCGGATGGAAAGATGAATGGCGTGCTGCTTCCATGCGGGGGGCAGGATTACTCGGCCCTTCACCAGGAACATGTGCACGACGACGGTACGAGGCCGTCATAGCCTGCTCCGCACCCCGGTCTTTATTCTTCCTCTTCGTGACATGTCTCACTACTTTTTTCAGACGATCCATCACTGCATACGAATATCACACAGTTATATCCCTCATTCATAACATAAAAATTCAAACATTTATAATCATATCATTCACAATATTACAATTCAAAAAAAAATTCAAAATTTTAAATCATTCACAATATTAGTTAAAAAATCATTCACAATATTACAATTCAAAAAAAAATTCAAATATTATAAATCATTCACATATAGTTAGAATTCAAAAAATAACAAATTAAAACATTTAAAATCATTCACAATAATAACATAAAAATTCAAACATTTGTAATCATATCATTCACAATATTACAATTCAAAAAAAATTCAAATATTTATAAATCATTCACAATATTAGTTAAAATCATTCACAATATTAAATTAAAAAAAAAAATTCAAATATTTATAAATCATTCACATATTAGTTAGAATTCAAAAATAACAAATTAAAACATTTAAAATCATTCACAATATTATATAAAAAAAAACAAATTAAAACATTTAAAAAAACATTAAAAATATTAAAATTTAAAAAAAAAAATACTGGGTCGAGTAGCGGTGCTACTCGCCCATCTGCAATCCGAGGACCACCACTACTCTAATCTCCGCCTGCGAGTACTCCTGGTCTGCCTATCTCCTCTGCGAGCAGCCCAGCTACTCGCGCCGCCTGGGCCGTTGGACAAACGAAGCCGCGAGCCGTAGTCTTCCTCGCGTTGGTGTCAGGCGAGCTCCGCGCCTCCTCGGCTTCATTCCCTGCGAGCAGCGACGATCCTCGCCCCAGCCAACCCGAGCAGCCTACTACTCGCCTCGATAGGTCGAGCACCACCAGGGCTCGCCCTGTATTTTTTTTTTCAAAATTTTCAAGTTTCCTCTGAATTTTTCTTGCTAGATCTAGCTCAAATGATGTTGAATTTCAAAAAACTAACACCAAATTCATACTCAGGACACCCAAATCTATAAGTTGAAAAAAAAAAATCGAAAAAACTCACCGGAAAATTTTTCCGGCGGTGGTTGGCGGCGGGGGTGGCGGCTCCGGCGGCGGCTCCGGCAGGTAGAAGGGAGGATCAGATGGAAGAGAGAGAGAGGAGAGAGAGTGAGTAAGAGAGAAATGAAGAAAATAAGGGAGGTTAAGCTATATATAGTACGAGCGTTTTTTACCCGAAATTGACGTTTTTCAACTGCGATTTCAATACAACGTTCTGAAAGTGTAACAATGTTTGTAATTTAGTTAAACAACATAAAATGTCATTAACTTATGTGGAGTCACTATTATAACGTTTAAATGCGCTTAAAAAGGGGTTTAACGTTTTTTATACGGTTTATAATGTTTTGTAACAATCAGAGTGTTTTTTACTGTTTACGCTCCAGAAATTATTTAAAAAAAAACAAGAGTTACAACACGACATTATTACATGTGTACAACGTCGATATGATTAAAAAAATTTTGTACTGCAGTGATTAGTAATTTTGTACTACGAATAGCAACCCAGTTTTTAAATTATGTAACAATATAAGTTTTTTAAATAGATTATTTTTTTGTTGTTTGGTCATTTCTATTTATTTTAAACTTTTTATGATTCTAATTTTTTTAATTTATTTTTATACTTTTATTTATGTTTTTTAAAATTGTATTAAAATTTTTATTGATCTTTAATTTTTATGTGCCTTTGTTCATATTTAAATTTTTAAAAATTTACATAAATCCATGTTACGGGGCATATGGTGCGAGGGTAAAATGAGAATATGACAAATATAATATATCCGAATCTGAACTGAGGGGCATCTCGTAATAAAATTGAACCTCAGGGGATATCGTAATGAAATGAAACCTCAGGGGTATATCATAAAAAAATGAAACCTCGGGGTATCTCGTAATGAAAATAAAACCTCGGGGGTATCTCGTAAAATTCGCTCAAACCTCGGGGGTATATCGTGAATAACCTTAGTTAGTTAATGACTTTTTACAAAATTAAAAAGAGATTCAAACATTTGTAAAATGATACTCCCTACATCCTGAATTGACCGTCATGTTTGCTTTATGACACGTTTTTCCACTTCAATATTAAGCATATAAGATAAAATAATTTTATAAAACTAAATTTAAATATTAGTTATCATGTAGGAATATATGCAAAACTTAGAATTTTAAAATTATTTTATCTTATATGATAAATATTGAAGTCAAACGACATGTCCAAATAATAAACAAGACGGTCAATTCAGGAGGGAGGGAGTATTATAGACTTTTGTAATTTAAATTCTTGTTTATTTGATTTATATTTCTATTTGCAATCGTGTTGAAATTTAATAAATGTCTTCCTCAACCATCAACGAGTGTAATATATTTAAAAAAAAAAAGAAGATGAGCCACCATTATTCTTTCTAATTATTGGAGAAAGACACTACTTTTGTTCCAATAAGTATATTAAGTTTGAAAAGGTTATTTTACTTTATTTTATCATATATTGATGAAATCGTTTCTTTTTTTTTATTAAAAGGTAATCTTTAGTCAAAAGGTTTATATGTAATTTTTATTGAGAATATATTTTTGAGACATCCATTTATATATTTTATATAAGAGTGTAGATTTAAAATTGAAACACCATACTTTAAGAAATGTATATATATTAATGAAACTTTATATTTGTTAGATAAAAGCCTATATATTTAGACAGGAGGATATAATTTTTAATATGAATGCGTAGATTAGTTAGATTAAAGTGTTGATTTGTAAGTGGGTGGATATAATTTGTCAAATGAAAAAGTAGATTTGTTTTATTTGGTATTAAGATTTTATTAATTGATAAAACATTGGTACATATAAATAAACAAGTTTAAATATTTTCTATTATTATAATAATAAGTATATATAGATATATAATTTTCAAGAAAAAATATCGCTAGTATTTTATTTTAATCTTTGTTAAGAGACTTTAAGGGTGCGTTCACTTTGGAATAATTAATAGAGAGAAAGGTATTCATTCACTTAGTGATTCCGTTTTCCTTCTTTCAAATTTCATACATCCGCATATTTCTCTTTAATGATCCCCCACCCACCCACAATACTAAAGCCTAAAGGTATTTCCTTTCCTCCATCTTACCCCTTATCATCATCTTTAGCAAAAATAAATATAATACATGTGATATATAAATTATTTAAATTTTACTGTATGATATATAATCTTTATAATTATTAATGAAAATTATTATATATTAAATAAATTATAATATATACTATTTATAATTTATATAAATATAAATATGGATACGAATATAGTATGTATATAATGTAAATATTTAATATACTATTTATATCAATATATATTTTTATTTTTATAAAATAAGAAAATACTATATATAAATGTTATTTATAATTTAAATCCTATAAACTTAAAAGTATTAATATATATTATATATAACTTATATAAATTTATATATAGTATTATAATTTAAATAAATATATACTTAATATTAATAAAAAATTTAATATATATTATATAGAACTTATAAAAAATATTTATATGTATTATTAATAATTATATAGATATTATATAAAAATTATATATATAAATAAATATCATTTATAGTTTATATACTTTAAATTTAAAAATATTACTAATATATATTAATATAAATAACTTTTATTATATTATATAATTTATATAAATAATAATATTTTAAATTCATAATCTGAATAATTATTTATATATGTTGTCTAATTTATGTAAATGTTAATATATGTTACATATAATTATATGAATATTAATATATATTATATATAACTTCACTGTATTGAGAATTCTATTTTGCTTCCGTGCTAGAACTAAACAGACTTTTTGATTCGGACGAACCCCTTACATTTCCTTTTCATTCCTTTTATTGATTTCATTTTGTTTCCTTACCTCCAAGTTAACACACCCTAAAATGTTGGTTATGTTTACTAATTAGATAACTGTCCAGCGGAATTTAAATTATTTAGTCAGCGGAAATAATTCCTAATTTGTTATTTTATAACTATGAAATAAATTAGTCTTACATTAAATATATAAAAAATACATGAATTCAGTCGTCCCCTACAATACTATTTAAATCCTTCATTGTAGAATTCTTTAAATGTATAGTAGTTACACAGTGTATTTTTCCATAAAAAATATTAATGAAACAATATTGTTTGTTAGACATAAAGTATTACTAAATTTGTAGTTGTCTGTTATTGTGGCAAATTTAATATTACAATTCCATTGCACATTCACTAAAATATATTGGACTAAATTAATAGTTGATCATAGTCTTGTTTTTTTTTTTAAAAAAAAAAACTAACCATCATCGGACTATATATAATCAAAATTTACACTTTTACATTTTTACCCTTATAAAAAAATTTCAAAAAACCAATAAAGTTAGATTAAACAAACTAGATTGTTATTTGCTATATAACCGTACAAAAACATGATGATTTAATAGATACAGTAATATAAAATAAATTTTAAACTGTTAAAAAAAATCCAAGCAAAAACAAGGTGATTCAATTTTGCTTTTTTCTTATTTTCTTCAACTCTTCATTGTTAAAATTTTCCGAAATTTAATGAATTAACAAATTGATTTTAACATATTAACAAATAGTAAACAAAAAAAGTGAAAATTAGTTTATCAAGGAAAAATACTACTACTTTTTTTGCTAATTCATGATTTTTTTATTAAATTTTTTTCAAACAAAGTGTTTAAAATTTTGGTACATAATAAACTTCTTTAATTTTTATAAACATTCATAAATAATGATCCGTTTCAAACAATTTTTAAACAATATTCTTTTGAACAACTAATTCTATATTAGCTTTTTTTTTTAATTTTATCATTGATCTTAACTTTTTAGTTTAAAATAAATTATTTTTAAATTATTTAACTACTTTTACTTCTTTTAAAATTTACTTTTTAGGGTACTTAATAGTTTTTAATTTTTTCTAAAAGTATTTATTAATTATTAATATTTCATGATTTTTCTAATAATAGTAATTTTATAATTTACATAAATATGTTCTTATAATTATCTTTTTACATAGTATTTTGATTTTTTTTTAAATTTAATACCTAGTAATTGTAAACTTTTAAAGTAGTTTGTTAACTTGGGATATTTTTGTCTTTTTTCTTGCTGGTCAATGACTAAAGTGACATTTCATAAATTTCATGAAAAAACTTAATGAAATTTCATGAATATTTTTTTAGTGACATTTCATGAATTTCCATTTATTTTATCTTAATCAAAAGGTGACTTACGTTATGACTCAACTTTTATTTTAACAATTGTAAAACCCACGTCCAAGAATGCTTATATGTCCTTGCAAGCTAGTTATAAAGGGTTTCCATCAAATTTATTAGCCTCTATGTCAACAAATATATACTTAGAGCTGTTAAAATTTGAGCCAAACCCAAAACCTATTCGTTTTCCCAAACTCGAAACCCGACCAAAACCTCAAAATATTAAATATATTAAACTCGAAACCCGATTGACCTAAACTTGAAGCTGACCCAAAGTACTAGTGACCCGAATTTGACCCGTACCTGAATGACCCTAATAATAGTAACTAAAAGTTGACCAATCAAGAATAACATAAAATAATAGTAACCTAAAATTGTCCCAGACCCAAACGACCTAAATCAATATGATAAAAAACTTGTTTAACTAAATATCCTAAAGAAAATCAGAATAGACATTGTATTGACCTTTTTCATAATCTAGATCTGGTATATTCTTATAGAAATTGGTATATCTTTATTTAGTATTTTTAAAAAATATTAATCATGACCCGGTCAAACCAAAACTCAAATCTACCTGAAATTGTTACAATCTCAATTCGATTTGATCTGAACTCGAATGACCCGAACCCGAAACAACCCAAAAATTTTAGTGACCTGAACGGATATGATCCCAAACCCAAATGGATAACTCATTTCACATGTCTAGGTATACTAACAAATTTCTTAATAAACTCAAAGAAAAGTTCATCTACTTCTAGAGATGAACTTTGGGCTTGGGTTTTACCTGACTTACTAAACCCAAGAAACTAACTCTGTTTTATTTATGCGAATATCATGAAATAAATTAATGTGACATGAACTAACACTAAGCCAAAGACATATGAAAGGTTATGGGCAATGATTAAAGATTGTTTGACTCAAACAATCATTTGGACTGAAACAATGTTGTTTTGAAACAATGTGTTTTGAAGGGGACAAATTGAAGATCACTCTTCCTATATTTCATAGTGATTGTCATATTTCTAGTTAGAGAATCTTAAGATGTGGTTGATCCAATGGTCAATAATCTAGGATCAATGGTAAGTTCTTATAACTATAATAATTATTTGGACATAATCCGCTAGAGTGGAAATGCTATAATGGACAGAATGGTGATCATTGAATGAAATGATAGTTGATGGTTGGATTATGGTGAGGTACTAACACGTTTGGTAAAATTGTGAAGGATTAACAAATTTTCAGCAATGGAGAAGATGCCTACCAACTTAAAAGACAATGTTGAGCAAGGTGATGTTGATGTGGTAATTAACTTCAAAAGTGGATAACCTAATGTAGACCCTTGTGCTCTCTCCTCTCTCCTCCCTCTTCTTCCGCCCCTCTTCTTCTTCCTTAGCCCTCAACCACAAATCAAGTTCCCAAATCATTGTTTTTCCTTCTTTTTGGCGAGGGTTAGATTGCCTTGCTCAACCATTATCTATCAATTTAGCTCTGAATTTTTTTTCTTCCCTCTTCAGCGAGGATCTCTTCTTCTTCTTCTTTTGGATGCTGGTTCTTGGACTTGTTTGCTTGTTGAGCACACCTTGCATGTCGGTAACGGTAATGAAGGTATGAAAGTATGGCTTGGCAATGGGCGATGCCGGCTTATGCTGCTAACGGTTGAAGCCTTGCAATAGGAAATGCTTGCATGCAAGCGGTGGATCCACTCTCTTCGAAGCTTTTGGGCATGAAGTTGATGTTGGGAGCAAGTTGTCAGTTTTTTGGGCCTCCACTTGAGTGATTTTTTTTTTTGCAGAATGGGGTGCTTATGGTGTTAGAGGAATGAGTCTTTGCGTTGACTGCATCTTCCGGTGCTTGCATGCAGTCTTGTCGGAGGTTGTTGTAGTTTATCTTTTGTTGTTATCTCTTAATCAATGTTGCTAAGTTTGTTAGTTTGGGTTTTTTTAGTGATAAAGTTGGTAGTTCCCATCCGTTGGTCTGATGAAAACTGTCTAGCGTATTTGCTACTCTAGCAGCATTCAAATAGGATTAGGCTGCATTTGGTAGTAGTCTTAATGGTTGTTCCTCTTTCGAATGATCCTGTTTTGAAAAAAAAAAACTTCAAAAGTGGACTTTGGTGCTGAAAGGATGAACCGAGCACCTCTTAGTGATGAATAAAGAAATATCTCCAATTCACTGACGGCACTAATCTTCAGCAACCCCAACATTTCGAAGATGAATTCAATCAAGTGGAGTATCTCCCTTTTCACCGACATGTCTGTCTTGTAAGTTAATTGGGCTAAGTCAATAGCTATCCCCATTAACACTCTTCATAGTTGCTGTGCAAAATAGTAGTGAAACTATCTTGCTAACTAATGGGCAGTGAACCAAATCATTGTATGCAACAAGGTTGTATCCATAGGGACTTTGTAACTATCTAATCAATTATAAGTTTAGTGTTTGTGCAAGAATATAAACAAAAGTGCATAAATGTAAATTGGGGGTTTTAGGGGTTTTTTTGAGAAATAAAAGAAAATACAATAAAACTAAACTAACTAATCTCGGATAGGTGTAGTTCTCCGGGATAGGAAATTGCACCCGTAACCCTTTTACTACCAATTGCCGAATCTTTGATAAAATAGCTAAACAACGGGAATTTAATTAATAGCCAAATCTTGATCTATTAATCCTAACCAATTAGACAGAAACCGATTGTTAGTTCGAGTCTCTAATTCAATCGGAAGCATTAAGCACAAATCTACCCTAAGTTGCAATGAGAACCTCATCTCAGAATCAATGAAAATCGGCTAACATTGATTTAGTCCCAACGGTATAGATTTCTATTTCCGAAACCCGTCCATAGAAATCCACACTAATGTTAAACCAATCGGTGATATCAAACCAACCAATTTAACATAATGACAATTAATTAGAGAAAACCCTAAGCAGATCCCCAAGTTAATAAAGACAAGCTTAAAGGCCATAATCACTCAATATTCATCTTCAATTAAGAACAAGGACTAAAATATAGCATAAACATCAATCCAAGACTCAACAATGGAGGTTGGGGGATTTGGGGCAAAGTCCATATCTCTAGCTACAAGTGAGGTCAAGCCTCCATTAAAGCACAAATAAGACAAAAGGGAGAATAGATAGCCATGAATAAGGTTGGAGAAGAGCTTCAATGGTGAGGGGGTCTTCCTCTTCTTTATTTTTTCTTCTTCTTCCTCTCTTTTTTTTTCTGTGCGCCGCTGGTGTGCCCGGCTCGACTCTCCCCTTCTCTCTCTTTTTTTCCGCGTTTTAAAACGCGTCTCTGTTGCTTCTGGGTGTGGTCCGGGTTCTGGTTGTGGTCCGGGTTGTAAACCAGGACATAAACCCGGACCAGGGTGAAAAAATGGACAGAAAATACGTTCTGGGAGTGGTCCCGGTTTGTAAACCCGAACACAAACCCGGACCAGGGAGAAAAATAGGCAGAAAGTGTGTTCAGAGTGTGGTGACAAACCTGGACCACACTTCCAGAAAGCAACTTCAACTTGTTTCTCCTCCAGTTTCTTCGTTTTAGCTCCGATTTTGGATCTGTTTTTACCCACGCATTCGTCTCTTTGTCTACATTATTTCTAGCTATGTTATTCCTCCTGTTTAAGCAATAAATGGGTAAATCACCAATAAACAAAAAACGAGAGGAAAACTATCTAGAGTGGAAAAATAAGCATGAAAAGTGTTGATTTACCATATAAAACGCACCCTTAAAACATGCTCATTTGAACACTCATCACACCCCCCCCCTCCCCACTTACTTTTTTGCTTGTCTTCAAGCAAAATCAAGCACCCAAGCAAATAAGGAATGCTCAAAACTAACAAATACTATCATGAAGTGTAGGATAAGAGAAGAAGCATAAATTGATTACAAGTTTCAAGGATTGTGAACCATTTTTTAGTGGTGGCATGGGTGGGCTTAGGGTAAAACAAAATAAAGAGTTTCGGGGTATGATCCGGAGTGCTTCAAAGTTCTAAAGATTAGGTGACTTGGAGAACTTTTACCATGGTCAACTTCTCTCAAGAATGGGCATTGAGAAGAAAACAAAAGGAAAAACAGATTTATGCTTTTGTTTCACTTTTGTATAAGAGATGGGGAGATAAAAATTGGGCATGTAGCCTTTGCAGTTGAAACACCCCAACGATCTCTCGTCAGTATTCGACTGAAATAATGAAAATGGATAAGGTTCTTCAACTCTTTCGGTGTTGCCATCTACACTCTGCATCTAACAACGGTGACGGACCACTAAGATTCCTTAACCAAAAACACTCTTGTCTTTTGAACCTCAAGTGAAATTTAGAAGATAGGAGAACAAGTAGCGAACCCATTCTGCCTTATATGGAAACTTGAATCTTAGAAAAACTTGTGGAATATATATATTGAATGATCAAGTGTTTACAAGGAAGGAACTCATCCCTAACCAAACTAACAAGGATCTCTACTTCACCATCCACTCAAACAAGGAAGAAATACATGGGGGAGAAGAAGATTAATCAAAAGCCTTAACCCGAAAAGGTAATCTTCTCTTCTTCTTCGTGGATGGATCCGTAGAAACTCTTGGACACCAACAGATGGAATGTGGCGGAAATAGGGACGTGGATGGAGTGTATATGTATGTTGGAATGTGCCCAATGATGAAGACTCACGGCCTATTTATAGGGCTTCAAAATGTCGTTTGCCGGGCGTCGTGCCGGGTCACCAGTAGCCGGCACACGTGGGAAATGTGCCCAACTGTCAACGGTCGAAACCACCAAATTTGCGTGAAACAGTGTATATGCCGGGTAGGAGCTACCCGGCATCACACCCGGCAGAACGTGCAAAATGCGTTGTCTAACCGTTAACTAAACCGCTAAATCCGTGTGAAAAGGCGCTTGTGCCGGACATGGGATGCCCGGCACTACACCCGGCATCGGTTGGTATGTTAACGGTAATTAACTGCTAACTCCTGGCGAACTGGGGACTTTTCAGTATGTGCCGGATGTTCTGCCGGACATCAGATGCTAGGCACACACACAGACTTTGAATGCGCCTGACACCAGACACCCAGCGCGCCACCCGGCACACCTCCTGTTTTGCTCCAAACTTGTGCAGTGAACTGGACAGCCAACACCACTTGGTCTTTTGATTAGAAATTCATTCCTTGCATGGAAAACATATAAAAACATCAATCTGAACAAATAATAGACTTTATACATAATATAACATAAATAGCATATATTTAACCTTATTTAGATAAATATAATACTAAATCTAGCACATAAAATATGATAAGTCTGCGGCTTATCAAGGCCCTACACTTACCTTTTGCTAGTCCTCGAGCAAAACAAGATTAGAAAGGAGTAATTACTTATGCACAAAACAGATAGACTTTAGAATGACAATAAGATAAATATTCTCAACTCCCTGACTCTATTTCATAAGTATCACTTAATCATCCTTATCCATCAAAACATACTAATGGGTATAAAATAAAGACTTTCAAAATCAATCAAAAACTTTTGGGCTATTTTGCATAAGGGATTTGTAATCTCTCATTTTTCCGGTTTCCATCATTCAGCTCTATTTTTTAAGAGTTTCTGAATGTGGCCAAGACACTCATCGTTGGTTTTTACTATTCAGCCCTATTTTGCAAGGGTTTCTGAATCAACCGTGATTTTTTCTGCATTGAAGAACGGGGAATTTAGGAGAAAAATAAAAGGAAAAACTCTCGTTTCTTGCTTTTATTCTGAGGCATTTTTGCAACCTCAAGGAATATAATGCTTTTCCTTCGGAAGAAGATTCTTTTCTTTCTTTTTTTCTTTTTCTTCTTCTTTCTTTTGCACAAAAATCCTTTTTAAGATTTTCACCCAAAAGATTTTTCACAATTTGAAATGAAAAGAAATAAATACCCAGAAATACATAAAGGAAAGAATTAGGAGAAAGATCATATACTCATGTTAATAAAGAGAATCAAAAAGTTAAAAACAGGAATCTACAAGTCATTAGAAAGCTTACCTTTTGAGAGAACAAGCTTTTAGTCATTCCTAATCTCATCTAAATCAAAAACATGCAAAAAGTTTAGTAAAACATCGATAAAACTCCCAACTTATGCATATTAATAAAAACTTATTTTTTTAAGGGGGGTCCCTGCCCAACACTTGGCAGGAACACTGTCCCCAGTGTTCAAAAGGAACAATAAATTTTAAAATTTGAATTTTTTTAAGAAAACTAAAATAACTAAGTTGAAAGTATTGACTAAAGCAAATCATAAAAAATAAAAGAAAAATTAAATGGTAAGAAAGGCTCCCCTGTTTGACATTGAAGGTGTGAGGAGGACCCGCCCTACACTTAGCCTTTTAGGCTATTTGGCATTATCGGAGATCCTTGGTAGAATGGTGACCGAATTCGCATGCTCCCGTGGGTTTGTTTGCGTTTGGGACGGGAGCTGACCTTGTTGTCACGGTTGCGTCAGAAGTTGCTGTAATTGCAACTGCAACGATTTGTGCTCCTTGCGAATGGTCGAGATCTCGTTGTGAGTATCCTGGGTCTTGTTCATCAGGGCTGACATCATGTCACGAAGTTCAGCCATTTCAGCCTCTGATGATGATGCAGGATGGGATGGTCTGAATTGCCTTGGACCTCCCTGGTAGCCGGCATGACTCTGAAAGTTATGTGGGGGGTTGGTTCCCCTGTTGCCATGGCTGCCGATACCCTTGGTTACTCACATAGTTGACTTCCTCAATTTTGAAAGTCCGGCACGTCAGGGCTCGGAAGTTGTGGAGTGGCCTGTGCAACTACGTGTCTGTTTGTCTGTTGAGGGAGTTTATTCATTGCTATTTGCTCCACCACCTTCTGTAGAGCGCTAACCTTCGTGGACGTTTGAGCATTGCTCTCCAACAACTGCTCATGACTTTGCATTAGTTTGTCAATTTTTGCGTCACTCTCTCCCTCCCACTTGATATAAACCAGCGGTACTGCCCCTGGTTCCACCGGGCCCAATCCCTAATCTCTTCGCAAAGAGATTCAATTCCATCAAGGAATTGATCTCCAGGCTTCTTCAATATGTCTGCACCAAGGGAGGAAAGGATCATGGTCTTGCATTGGTTGACCAATCCCTTGTAAAACAACTGAGATAGTTGTTCCTTGGTGAGGCCGTGGTGTGGACATGTGCGCAGCAACCCCTTGAATCTGTCCCAAGTCTCACAGATGTTCTCCGAGCTAGGTTGTCTGAAGTTATAAATCTCGGCGATCATCTCCAGAGTGCGACTTGGAGGCATGAATTTGTCATAAAACTTGGTTGCCATGTCTTCCCATGTGTTGATGGTACTGGGGGTCAGACTATGGTACCACTTGCTGGCGTTCCCCGTGAGGCTATGGGGAAAGAGGGAAAGTCTGGCGTATTGGAGGACATTGTTTGTGGAGGTTAGGCTGTTTGTATGCTGCAAGAATTTGGTGACATGGATCAAGGCATCGTCCGGATTCGTACCATCGAACATTCCTAACTCCTTGATGCACCGGATCTGATGATATGGCTTGAGTTTTTGCCATTCATCATATCGTTTTGTGCGAGGAGTGGGAGGTCGATTGCTGGCTTTTGGCCTTGGTTAGAAGGTCGGTTTATGTTACGGACGGTAGGTGCTGCCATTGGTGTGTTGTGTAGGTTTTGAGGTTTCTTCTTGTTGAAGGGAGCGAAGAAAGGTCCTCTCGATTTCTGGGTCGAAATTTGCTAAATCTTCAGGGAAACTCGTGGACCGCAGAAGCATTCACCTTTTAATGATTTAGGAGGATCAAAGTACAAAGTTATAATATTTCGTGATAATAAGGGAAATAATATAATGACATAATTAAAATTACGAGAATACAAGAAGAACATGAATTTTTGGTTATGCCGGACAGCGTGCGGGTGACTCATACCCGGCAGTGGACTTCCTCCAATACTGTCGGGTTAAGAGTACCCGGCGTCGCGTCCGGTCTTGTGCGAACTCAAAAATTTCAGTAAAGAATCAACAATTAGGAAGTATTAGAAGAGATCTAAGTGAATGGTGTAGGAAAAATAGCATATTCTAAGGAATTTAACATTTTACGAAAATAATTTAAAATTGAAAATAATTTGACACTGCCGGACAGGATGCCGGGTGTATGGCACCCGGCATTGGATTTCCTCCAATACTGCCGGGTTGAAGTTACCCAGTATACTACCCGGCGCGTTAAAACTCGAAAATAAAAAATAAAATAAAATAAAATAAATTAAATGGGAAAGGGAAAGGGGAGTTAACATAAAAGATCAATGGAAAAGAATATTTATAGACAAATCAAAGATTCAAAAAAAAAACAATGCGAAGTAAAAGTTGAAGTTTGATTATGCCGGGTCGTACGCCGGGTAAACTCTATCCGGCGTAGGACTTCCTCCAAGATGCCGGATGTAGAACACCCGGCAGTGTACCCGGCACATTCAACCTAAAATACAATTAACAACTTAAATTAAAGAATCATGGCATTAAAGAATAAAGAATAAAGAATAGGGCGTTTTACCGAATTTAGGACTTGGACTAATTCCAAGTCCCCGGCAACGACGCCAATTTGCTAACGGGAAAATTGTAGGGAAAACTATACACAAAATGAATAAAATAATAAACTAATCCTACAACTCTACTACGGGTAGCAAATAAAAACCCGATCGGAGTATAGTGTAAATATATTACGACCGAGAGTATCGTACCCAAGGGACTTATAGAAAATTAGTCCTAATCCGGGCAAAAGCTTATTCTAAGACAAGGGGGGAAAGTAAATGTAATTCTAATCTAAAATAACTAACTAAAATCCTAACTAAATGTATGATTCGGGACTAGATCAACCCCTAGTACCACTGTGAACACTTAATACATAACAAGTCTCTGAAATCACCCGAACAAATGAACGTGCCGGATATCCTGTTGGATCGTTTATGCACGGCATATTCAAAGACGTTGAATATGCCGGACAGAACCAACCCGGCATTAGACCCGGTAAGAACGAAATGTGAATTTTTATCCTAGTTTCGAAACCCGAAAACAAGGACTCACTACCCAAATTCGAACCCAACGATCTCTCGTCAGTATTCGACTGAAATAATGAAAATGGATAAGGTTCTTCAACTCTTTTGGTGTTGCCATCTACACTCTGCATCTAACAACGGTGACGGACCACTAAGATTCCTTAACCAAAAACACTCTTGTCTTTTGAACCTCAAGTGAAATTTAGAAGATAGGAGAACAAGTAGCGAACCCATTCTGCCTTATATGGAAACTTGAATCTTAGAAAAACTTGTGGAATTATATATTGAATGATCAAGTGTTTACAAGGAAGGAACTCATCCCTAACCAAACTAACAAGGATCTCTACTTCACCATCCACTCAAACAAGGAAGAAATACATGGGGGAGAAGAAGATTAATCAAAAGCCTTAACCCGAAAAGGTAATCTTCTCTTCTTCTTCGTGGATGGATCCGTAGAAACTCTTGGACACCAACAGATGGAATGTGGCGGAAATAGGGACGTGGATGGAGTGTATATGTATGTTGGAATGTGCCCAATGATGAAGACTCACGGCCTATTTATAGGGCTTCAAAATGTCGTTTGCCGGGCGTCGTGCCGGGTCACCGTAGCCGGCACACGTGGGAAATGTGCCCAACTGTCAACGGTCGAAACCGCCAAATTTGCGCGAAACAGTGTATATGCCGGGTAGGAGCTACCCGGCATCACACCCGGCAGAACGTGCAAAATGCGTTGTCTAACCGTTAACTAAACCGCTAAATCCGTGTGAAAAGGCGCTTGTGCCGGACATGGGATGCCCGGCACTACACCCGGCATCGGTTGGTATGTTAACGGTAATTAACTGCTAACTCCTGGCGAACTGGGGTGACTTTTCAGTATGTGCCGGATGTTCTGCCGGACATCAGATGCTAGGCACACACACAGACTTTGAATGCGCCTGACACCAGACACCCAGCGCGCCACCCGGCACACCTCCTATTTTGCTCCAAACTTGTGCAGTGAACTGGACAGCCAACACCACTTGGTCTTTTGATTAGAAATTCATTCCTTGCATGGAAAACATATAAAAACATCAATCTGAACAAATAATAGACTTTATACATAATATAACATAAATAGCATATATTTAACCTTATTTAGATAAATATAATACTAAATCTAGCACATAAAATATGATAAGTCTGCGGCTTATCAAGGCCCTACACTTACCTTTTGCTAGTCCTCGAGCAAAACAAGATTAGAAAGGAGTAATTACTTATGCACAAAACAGATAGACTTTAGAATGACAATAAGATAAATATTCTCAACTCCCTGACTCTATTTCATAAGTATCACTTAATCATCCTTATCCATCAAAACATACTAATGGGTATAAAATAAAGACTTTCAAAATCAATCAAAAACTTTTGGGCTATTTTGCATAAGGGATTTGTAATCTCTCCTTTTTCCCGTTTCCATCATTCAGCTCTATTTTTCAAGAGTTTCTGAATGTGGCCAAGACACTCATCATTGGTTTTTACTATTCAGCCCTATTTTGCAAGGGTTTCTGAATCAACCGTGATTTTTTCTGCATTGAAGAACGGGGAATTTAGGAGAAAAATAAAAGGAAAAACTCTCGTTTCTTGCTTTTATTCTGAGGCATTTTTGCAACCTCAAGGAATATAATGCTTTTCCTTCGGAAGAAGGTTCTTTTCTTTCTTTTTTTCTTTTTCTTCTTCTTTCTTTTGCACAAAAATCCTTTTTAAGATTTTCACCCAAACGATTTTTCACAATTTGAAAAGAAAAGAAATAAATACCCAGAAATACATAAAGGAAAGAATTAGGATAAAGATCATATACTCATGTTAATAAAG
The DNA here is from genome assembly GCA_023374045.1 of Limonium bicolor. Lineage (NCBI taxonomy): Eukaryota > Viridiplantae > Streptophyta > Magnoliopsida > Caryophyllales > Plumbaginaceae > Limonium > Limonium bicolor. The sequence continues at coordinate 62,108,281 of CM041778.1, read as the reverse complement.
AGAATCAAAAAGTTAAAAACAGGAATCTACAAGTCATTAGAAAGCTTACCTTTTGAGAGAACAAGCTTTTAGTCATTCCTAATCTCATCTTAATCAAAAACATGCAAAAAGTTTAGTAAAACATCGATAAAACTCCCAACTTATGCATATTAATAAAAACTTATTTTTTTAAGGGGGGTCCCTACCCTACACTTGGCAGGAACACTGTCCTCAATGTTCAAAAGGAACAATAAATTTTAAAATTTGAATTTTTTTTAAGAAAACTAAAATAACTAAGTTGAAAGTATTGACTAAAGCAAATCATAAAAAATAAAAGAGAAAAATTAAATGGTAAGAAAGGCTCCCCTGTTTGACATTGAAGGTGTGAGGAGGACCCGCCCTACACTTAGCCTTTTAGGCTATTTGGCATTATCGGAGATCCTTGGTAGGATGGTGACCGAATTCGCATGCTCCCGTGGGTTTGTTTGCGTTTGGGACGGGAGCTGACCTTGTTGTCGCGGTTGCGTCAGAAGTTGCTGTAATTGCAACTGCAACGATTTGTGCTCCTTGCGAATGGTTGAGATCTCGTTGTGAGTATCCTGGGTCTTGTTCATCAGGGCTGACATCATGTCACGAAGTTCAGCCATTTCAGCCTCTGATGATGATGCAGGATGGGATGGTCTGAATTGCCTTGGACCTCCCTGGTAGCCGGCATGACTCTGAAAGTTATGTGGGGGGTTGGTTCCCCTGTTGCCATGGCTGCCGATACCCTTGGTTACTCACATAGTTGACTTCCTCAACATTTTGAAAGTCCGGCACGTCAGGGCTCGGAATGTGTGGTCGTGCACTAACCACGTTTGTCTGTTGAGGGAGTTTATTCATTGCTATTTGCTCCACCACCTTCTGTAGAGCGCTAACCTTCGTGGACGTTTGAGCATTGCTCTCCAACAACTGCTCATGACTTTGCATTAGTTTGTCAATTTTTGCATCGCTCTCTCCCACTTGATATAAACCAGCGGTACTGCCCCTGGTTCCACCGGTGGCCCAATCCCTAATCTCTTCGCAAAGAGATTCAATTCCATTAAGGAATTGATCTCCAGGCTTCTTCAATATGTCTGCACCAAG